>JAKUCV010007593.1:134720-173303 GCA_028386065.3 Turnera subulata
CAAAATTTCAGCTCAAAACTCAAAAATCGCACCAATAGCTCACCAATTGCGCACCAACGGCGCCCCAATAGCGCCCCAATGGCCCAGTCAACCAATGCATAAGAGCAATCTCCAAATCCACCTTGTAAAATGCTACCTAAGATGATTACACAAACATGGGGATGATTTTTAAGGATTTTTGGATGCCTTCCCCGGACGTTTTGAGCTCCTCTGAGGTGCTTTTCCATTTTTCCCGATTTACGGGATTTTAATTGTTCCAAAAATAAAAAATCGGACTTCCACCTCTCAGAAAAATCTGAAATTTTTTAGGTAGTTGGATTCGATTTTTGATTGGTGTGTGTACAAAATTTCAGCTAAAAACTCAAAAATCGCACCAATGGCGAACCAATAGCGCCGCGTTGGTGCCCCAGTGGCACCCCTATAGCGCACCAATGGCCCAGTAAACCTATGCATAAGAGCAATCTCCAAATCCACTATGAAAAATGCTACCTATGATGATTACACAGAAATGGAGATGATTTATAAGGATTTTTGGAAGCCTTCCCCGGACATTTTCAGCTCATCTAAGGTGCTTTTCCATTTTTTCCAATTTACGGGATTTAATTGTTCCAAAAATAAAAAGTCGGACTTCCACATCTCAGAAAAATCTGAAACTTTGCAGGTAGTTGGATTCGATTTTTATTGGCGTGTGTACAAAATAACAGCTGAAAACTCAAAAATCAAAATTTCAGCTTAAAACTCAAAAATCGCACCAATAGCTCACCAATCGCGCACCAATAGCGCCCCCCCAATGGCGCACCAATGGCGGCCCAATAGCGCACCAATGGCCCAGTGAACCAAAGCATAAGAGCAATCTCCAAATCCACCAAGTAAAATTCAACCTAAGATGATTACACAAATATAGGGATGATTTGTAAGGATTTTTGGATGCCTTCTCTGGACATTTTGAGCTCTTCTGAGGTGCTTTTCCATTTTTTTCATTTTACGGGATTTTAATTGTTCCAAAAATAAATAGTCGGACTTCCACATCTCAGAAATATTTGAAATTTTGCAGGTAGTTGGAATGAATTTTTTATTGGTGTGTGTACAAAATTTCAGCTCAAAACTCAAAAATCGCACCAATGGCGCACCAATAGCGCCCCAATGGCTCCCCAATAGCGCACCAATGGCCGAGTGAACCAATGCATAAGAGCAATCTCCAAATCCACTGTGTAAAATGCAACCTATGATGATTCCAAAATTATGGGGAAGGCTTATAAGGATTTTTGAAAGCCTTCCCCGGACATTTTGAGCTCATCTGAGGTGCTTTTCCATTTTTCCAATTTACGGGATTTTAATTGTTCCAAACTTCAAAAGTCAGACTTCCACATCACAGAAAACTCTGAAATTCTGCAGGTAGTTGGACTCGATTTTTATTGGTGTGTGTACAAAATTTCAGCTCAAAACTCAAAAATCTAAATTTCAGCTCAAAACTCAAAAATCGCACCAACGGCGCCACAATAGCGCACCAATGGCGCGGTAAACCAATGCATAAGAGCAATCTCCAAATCCACCATGTAAAATTCTACCAATGATGATTCCAAAATTATAGGGATGATTTATATGCATTTTTGGATGCCTTCCCCGGACATTTTGAGCTCATCTGAGGTGCTTTTCCATTTTAACCGATTTACGGAATTTTGATTGTTCCAAAAATAAAAAATCGAACTTCCACACCTCAAAAAAATCGGAAGATTTGCAGATAGTTGGATTGGATTTTTATTGGTGTGTGTACAAAATTTCAGCCCAAACTCAAAAATCACACCATTGGCGCACCAGTAGCGCACCAACAACGCCCCAATGGCTCCCCAATAGCGCACCATTGGCCAAGTGAACCATTGCATAAGAGCAATCTCAAAATCCACTATGTAAAATGCTACCTATGATGATTCCAAAAATATGGGGATGATTTATATGGATTTTTTGATGCCTTCCCTGGACATTTTGAGCTCATCTGAGGTGCTTTTCCATTTTTTCCAATTTATGGAATTTGAATTGTTCCAAAAATAAAAAGTCGGACTACCACATCTCAGAAAAATCTGAAATTTTGCAGGTAGTTGGGTTCGATTTATATTGGTGTGTATACAAAATTTCAGCTCAAAACTCAAAAATCAAAATTTCAGCTCAAAAGTCAAAAATCGCACCAATAGCTCCCCAATGGCGCACCAGTAGCGCCCCATTGGCGCACCAATGGCCCAGTGAACCAATGCAAAAGAGCAATCTCCAAATCCACCTTGTAAAATGCTACCTAAGATGATTACAAAAACATGGGGAAGATTTTTATGGATTTTTGGATGCCTTCCCCGGACGTTTTGAGCTCTTCTGAGGTGCTTTTCCATTTTTCCCGATTTACGGGATTTTAATTGTTCCAAAAATAAAAAGTCGGACTTCCACATCACAGAAAATTCTGAAATTTTGCAGGTAGATGGATTCGATTTTCAATGGTGTGTGTACAAACTTTCAGCTCAAAACTCAAAAATTGCACCAACGGCGCACCAATAGCGCCGCATTGGCGCCCCAATGGCTCCCCAATAGCGCATCATTGGCCCAGTAAACCAATGCATAAGAGCAATTTCCAAATCCACTACGAAAAATGCTGCCTATGATGATTCCACAGAAATGGAGATGATTTATAAGGATTTTTGGATGCT
The DNA here is from genome assembly GCA_028386065.3 of Turnera subulata. NCBI lineage: Eukaryota > Viridiplantae > Streptophyta > Magnoliopsida > Malpighiales > Passifloraceae > Turnera > Turnera subulata. Next base: position 137,411 of record JAKUCV010007593.1, read on the forward strand.
TTCCCCAGACATTTTGAGCTCATCTAAGGTGCTTTTCCATTTTTTCCAATTTATGGGATTTTAATTGTTCCAAAAACAAAAAGACAGACTTCCACGTCTCAGAAAATTCTGAACTTTTTCAGGTAGATGGATTCAATTTTTATTGGTGTGTGCAAAAAATTTCAGCCCAAAACTCAAAAATCAAAATTTCAGCTCAAAACTCAAAAATCGTACCAATAGCTCACCATTTGCGCACCAACGGCGCCCCAATAGCGCCCCAATGGCCCAGTCAACCAATGCATAAGAGCAATCTCCAAATCCACCTTGTAAAATGCTACCTAAGATGATTACACAAACATGGGGATGATTTTTAAGGATTTTTGGATGCCTTCCCCGGACGTTTTGAGCTCCTCTGAGGTGCTTTTCCATTTTTCCCGATTTACGGGATTTTAATTGTTCCAAAAATAAAAAATCGGACTTCCACCACTCAGAAAAATCTAAAATCTTTCAGGTAGTTGAATTCAATTTTTGATTGGTGTGTGTACAAAATTTCAGCTAAAAACTCAAAAATCGCACCAATGGCGAACCAATAGCGCCGCGTTGGCGCCCCAGTGGCACCCCAATAGCGCACCAATGGCCCAGTAAACCAATGCATAAGAGCAATCTCCAAATCCACTATGAAAAATGCTACCTATGATGATTCCACAGAAATGTAGATGATTTATAAGGATTTTTGGAAGCCTTCCCCGGACATTTTCAGCTCATCTAAGGTGCTTTTCCATCTTTTCCAATTTACGGGATTTAATTGTTCCAAAAATAAAAAGTCGGACTTCCACATCTCAGAAAAATCTGAAATTTTGCAGGTAGTTGGATTCGATTTTTATTGGCGTGTGTACAAAATTTCAGCTCAAAACTCAAAAATCAAAAGTTTAGCTTAAAACTCAAAAATCGCACCAATAGCTCACCAATCGCGCACCAATAGCGCCCCCCCAATGGCGCACCAATGGCGCCCCAATAGCGCACCAATGGCCCAGTGAACCAAAGCATAAGAGCAATCGCCAAATCCACCAAGTAAAATTCAACCTAAGAAGATTTCACAAATATAGGGATGATTTTTAAGGATTTTTGGATTCCTTCTCTGGACATTTTTAGCTCTTCTGAGGTGCTTTTCCATTTTTTTCATTTTACGGGATTTTAATTGTTCCAAAAATAAATAGTCGGACTTCCACATCTCAGAAAAATTTGAAATTTTGCTGGTAGTTGGAATGAATTTTTTATTGGTGTGTGTACAAAATTTCAGCTCAAAACTCAAAAAACGCACCAACAGCGCACCAATAGCGCCCCAATGGCTCCCCAATAGCGCACCAATGGCCGAGTGAACCAATGCATAAGAGCATTCTCAAAATCCACTGTGTAAAATGCTACCTATGATGATTCCAAAATTATGGGGAAGGCTTATAAGGATTTTTGGAAGCCTTCCCCGGACATTTTGAGCTCATCTGAGGTGCTTTTCCATTTTTCCAATTTACGAGATTTTAATTGTTCCAAAAATCAAAAGTCAGACTTCCACATCACAGAAAACTCTGAAATTCTGCAGGTAGTTGGACTCGATTTTTATTGGTGTGTGTACAAAATTTCAGCTCAAAACTCAAAAATCAAAATTTCAGCTCAAAACTCAAAAATCGCACCAACGGCGCCACAATAGCGCGCCAATGGCGCGGTAAACCAATGCATAAGAGCAATCTCCAAATCCACCATGTAAAATTCTACCTATGATGATTCCACAATTATAGGGATGATTTATATGCATTTTTGGATGCCTTCCCCGGACATTTTGAGCTCATCTGAGGTGCTTTTCCATTTTAACCGATTTACGGAATTTTGATTGTTCCAAAAAAAAAAATCAAACTTCCACACCTCAAAAAAATCGGAAGATTTGCAGATAGTTGGATTGTATTTTTATTGGTGTGTGTACAAAATTTCAGCCCTAAACTCAAAAATCACACCATTGGCGCACCAATAGCGCACCAACAGCGCCCCAATGGCTCCCCAATAGCGCACCATTGGCCAAGTGAACCAATGCATAAGAGCAATCTCAAAATCCACTATGTAAAATGCTACCAATGATGATTCCAAAAATATGGGGATGATTTATATGGATTTTTTGATGCCTTCCCTGGACATTTTCAGCTCATCTGAGGTGCTTTTCCATTTTTTCCAATTTACGGAATTTGAATTGTTCCAAAAATTAAAAGTCGGACTACCACATCTCAGAAAAATCTGAAATTTTGCAGGTAGTTGGGTTCGATTTATATTGGTGTGTATACAAAATTTCAGCTCAAAACTGAAAAATCAAAATTTCAGCTCAAAAGTCAAAAATCGCACCAATAGCTCACCAATGGCGCACCAGTAGCGCCCCAACGGCGCCCCATTGGCGCACCAATGGCCCAGTGAACCAATGCATAAGAGCAATCTCCAAATCCACCTTGTAAAATGCTACCTAAGATGGTTACACAAACATGGGGATGATTTTTAAGATTTTTTGATGCCTTCCCCGGACGTTTTGAGCTCTTCTGAGGTGCTTTTCCATTTTTCCTGATTTAAGGGATTTTAATTGTTCCATAAATCAAAAGTCGGACTTCCACATCTCAAAAAAATCTGAAATTTTGCAGGTAGTTGGGTTCGATTTTAATTAGTGTGTATACAAAATTTCAGCTCAAAAGTCAAAAATAAAAATTTCATCTCAAAAGTCAAAAATCGCACCAATAGCTCACAAATGACGCTCCAATTTCGCCCCAACGGCGCCCCAATGGCGCCCCAATTGCGCACCAATGGCCCAGTGAACCAATGCATAAGAGCAATCTCCAAATCCACCATGAAAAATGCTACCTAAGATGATTACACAAACATGGGGATGATTTTTAAGGATTTTTGGATGCCTTCCCCGGACGTTTTGAGCTCTTCTGAGGTGCTTTTCCATTTTTCCCGATTTACAAGATTTTAATTGTTCCAAAAAAAAAAGTCGGACTTCCACTTCTCAGAAAAATCTGAAATTTTTCATGTATTTGGATTTGATTTTTGTTGGTGTGTGTACAAAATTTCAGCTCAAAACTCAAAAATCGCACCAATAGCGCACCAATAGCGCCCCAACGGCTCCCCAATAGCGCACCAATGGCCCAGTGAACCAATGCATAAGAGCAATCTCCAAATCCACTATGAAAAATGCTACCTCTGATGAGTCCAAAAAAATGGGGATGATTTAAATGGATTTTTGGTTGCCTTCCCCGGACATTTTGAGCTCATCTGAGGTGCTTTTACATTTTTTCCAATTTACGGGATTTTAATTGTTCCAAAAATCAAAAGTCGGACTTCCACATCTCAGAAAAATCTGAAATTTTGCAGGTAGTTGGATTCAATTTTAATTGGTGTGTATACAAAATTTCAGCTCAAAAATAAAAATCGCACCAATAGCTCACCAATGGCGCCCCAACGGCGCCCCAATGGCGCACCAATGGCCCAGTCAACCAAAGCATAAGAGCAATCTCCAAATCAACCTTGTAAAATGCTACCTGAGATGATTACACAAACATGGGGAAGATTTTTAAGGATTTATGGATGCCTTTCGCGGACGTTTTGAGCTCTTCTGTGGTGCTTTTCCATTTTTCCCGATTTACGGTATTTTAATTGTTCCAAAAATCAAAAGTCGGACTTCCACAACTCAGAAAAATCTGAAATTTTTCAGGTAGTTGGATTTGATTTTTATTGGTGTGTGTACAAAAGTTCAGCACAAAACTCAAAAATTGCACCAGTGGCGCACCAATAGCGCCGCATTGGTGCCCCAATGGCTCCCCAATAGCGCACCAATGGCCCAGTAAACCAATGCATAAGAGCAATCTCAAAATCCACTATGAAAACTGCTACCTATGATGATTCCACAGAAATGGGGATGATTTATAAGAATTTTTGGATGCCTTCCCCTGACAATTTGAGGTTTTCTATGGCGCTTTTCCATTTTTACCAATATACGGGATTTTAATTGTTCCAAAAATAAAAAGCTAGACTTCCACATCTTAGAAAAATCTGAAATTTTGCAGCTAATTGAATTCAATTTTGTTGGAGTGTGTACAAAATTTCAGCTGAAAACTCAAAAATCAAAATTTCAGCTCAAAACTCAAAAATCGCACCAACGGCTCACCAATCGCGCACCTATAGCACCCCAACGGCGCCCCAATGGAGCCCCAATAGCGCCCCATTGGCCTAGTGAATCAATGCATAAGAGAAATCTCCAAATCCACCTTGTAACCTGCTACCGATGATGATTACACAGACGTGGGGATGATTTATAAGAATTTTTGGACGCCTTCCCCGGACGTTTTGAGCCCATCTGAGGTGCTTTTCCATTTTTTGCGATTTACGGGATTTTAATTGTTCCAAAAATAAAAAGTCGGATTTCCACGTCTCAGAAAAATCTAAAATTCTGCAGGTAGTTGGATTGGATTTTTTATTGGTGTGTGTACAAAATTTCAGCTCAAAACTCAAAAATTAAAATTTCAGCTCAAAACTCAAAAATTGCACCAATGGCGCACCAATAGCCCACCAATAGCGCCCCAATGGCTCCCTAATAGCGCACCAATGGCCCAGTGAACCAATGCATAAGAGCAATCTCCAAATCCACAATGTAAAATGCTACCTATGATGATTCCAAAAATATGGGGATGATTTATAAGGATTTTTGGATGCCTTCCTCGGACATTTTAAGCTCATCTCAGGTGCTTTTCCATTTTTTTGGAATTTACGGGGTTTTAATTGTTCCAAAAATAAAAAGTCGGACTTCCACATCTCAGAAATTCTGAAATTTTGAAGGTAGTTGGATTCAATTTTTATTGGTGTGTGTACAAAATTTCAACTAAAAAGTCAAAAATCAAAATTTCAGCTCAAAACTCAAAAATCGCACAAATGGCGCCACAATAGCGCACCAATGGCGCGGAGAACCAATGCATAAGAGCAATCTCCAAATCCACCATGAAAAATGCTACCTATGATGATTCCACAGTTATGGGGATGATTTATATGCATTTTTGGATGCCTTCCCCGGACATTTTGAGCTCATCTGAGGTGCTTTTCCATTTTTTCCAATTTACGGAATTTTGATTGTTCCAAAAATAAAAAATCAGACTTCCACATCTCAACAAAATCTGAAGATTTGTATATTGTTGGACTGGATTTTTATTGGTGTGTGTACAAAATTTCAGCTCTAAACTCAAAAATTGCACCAATGGCGCAGCAACAGCGCCCCAATGGCTCCCCAATAGCGCACCATTGGCCAAATGAACCAATGCATAAGAGCAATCTCCAAATCCACTGTGTAAAATGCTACCTATGATGATTTTACAAACATGGGGATGATTTATAAGGATTTTTGGATGCCTTCCCCGGACATTTTGAGCTCATCTGAGGTGCTTTTCCATTTTTTCCAATTTAAGGGATTTTAATTGTTCCAAAAATAAAAAGTCGGACTTCCACATCTCAGAAAACTCTGAAATTTTGCAGGTAGTTGGATTCAATTTTTATTGGTGTGTGTTCAAAATTTCAGCTCAAAACTCAAAAAGCAAAATTTCAGCCTAAAACTCAAAAATCGCACTAATAGCGCCCCAACGGCACCCCAATGGTGCACCAATGACGCCCCAATGGCCCAGTGAACCAATGCATAAGAGCAATCTCCAAATCCACCAAGTAAAATTCTACCTAAGATGATTACACAAATATGGGGATGATTTATAAGGATTTTTGGATGCCTTCTCTGGACATTTTGAGCACATCTGAGGTGCTTTTTCATTTCTTTCATTTTACGGGAATTTAATTGTTCCAAAAATAAATAGTCGGACTTCCACATCTCAGAAAAATCTGAAATTTTGCAGGTAGTTGGATTGAATTTTTTATTGGTGTTTGTACAAAATTTCAGCTCAAAACTCAAAAATTAAAATTTCAGCTCAAAACTCAAAAACCGCACCAATGGCGCACCAATAGCGCACCAAAAGTGCCCCAATGGCTCCCCAATAGCGCACCAATGGCCGAGTGAACCAATGCATAAGAGCAATCTCCAAATCCACTATGTAAAATGCTAACTATGATGATTCCACAAATATGGGGAAGATTTATAAGCATTTTTGGATGCCTTCCCCGGACATTTTGAGCTCATCTCAGGTGCTTTTCCATTTTTTCCAATTTACGGGATTTTCATTGTTCCAAAAATAAAAAGTCGGACTTCCACTTCTCAAAAAAATCTGAAATTCTTCTGGTAGTTGGACTTGAGTTTTATTGGTGTGTGTACAAAATTTCAGCTCAAAAGTCAAAAATCAAAATTTCAGCGCAAAACTCAAAAATCGCACCAATGGTGCCATAATAGCGCACCAATGGCGCGGTGAACCAATACATAAGAGCAATCTCCAAATCCACCACGTAAAATTCTACCTATGATGATTCCAAAATTATGGGGATGATTTATAAGCATTTTTGGATGCCTTCTCCGGACATTTTGAGCTCGTCTGAGGTGCTTTTCCATTTTCCCGATTTATGGGATTTTAATTGTTCCAAAAATAAAAAATCGGACTTCCACTTCTCAAAAAAATCTGAAGATTTGCAGATAGTTGGATTGAATTTTTATTGGTGTGTGTATAAAATTTCAGCACTAAACTCGAAAATCGCACCAATAGCGCCCCAATGGCTCCCGAACAGCGCACCATTGGCCAAGTGAACCAATGCATAAGAGAAATCTCCAAATCCACTATGTAAAACGCTACCTATGATGATTCCAAAAAACATGGGGATGATTTTTAAGAATTTTTGGATGCCTTCCCCGGACGTTTTGAGCTCTTCTGAGGTGCTTTTCCATTTTTCCCGATTTAAGGGATTTTAATTGTTCCAAAAATCAAAAGTCGGACGTCCGCTTCTCAGAAAATTCTCAAATTTTGCAAGTAGTTGGATTCGATTTTAATTAATGTGTATACAAAATTTCAGCTCAAAAGTCAAAAATAAAAATTTCAGCTCAAAAGTCAAAAATCGCACCAATAGCTCACCAATGGCGCACCAATAGCGCCCCAATAGCGCACCAATGGCCCAGTGAACCAATGCGTAAGAGCAATCTCCAAATTCACCTTGTAAAATGCTACCTAAGATGATTACACAAACATGGGGATGATTTTTAAGGATTTTTGGATGCCTTCCCCGGACGTTTTGAGCTCTTCCGAGTTGCTTTTCCATTTTTCCCGATTTACGGGATTTTAATTGTTCCAAAAATGAAAAGTCGGACTTCCACATCTCAGAAAAATCTGAAATTTTGCAGGTAGTTGGATTTGATTTTAATTAGTGTGTATAAGAAATTTCAGCTCAAAAGTAAAAAATAAAAATTTCAGCTTAAAAGTTAAAAATCGCACCAATAGCTCACCAATGGCGCACCAATAGCGCCCCAATAGCGCACCAATGGCCCAGTGAACCAATGCATAAGAGCAATCTCCAATTCCACCATGTAAAATGCTACCTGAGATGATTACACAAACATGGGGATGATTTTTAAGGATTTTTGGGTGCCTTGCCCGGACGTTTTGAGCCCTTCTAAGGTGCTTTTCCATTTTTCCCGATTTACGGGATTTTAATTTTTCCAAAAATAAAACGTCGGACTTCCACATCTTAGAAAAAACTGAAATTTTGCAAGTATTTGGATTCGATTTTTATCGGTGTTTGTACAAAATTTCAGCTCAAAACTCAAAAATCGCACCAATGGCGCACCATTAGCGCCGCATTGGCGCCCCAATGGCTCCCCAATAGCGCACCAATGGCCCAGTGAACCAATGCATAAGAGCAATCTCCAAATACACTATGAAAAATGCTACCTATGATGATTCCACAGAAATGGGGATGATTTATAACGATTTTTGGATGCCTTCCCGGACATTTTGAGCTCATCTAAGGTGCTTTTCCATTTTTTCCAATTTACGGGATTTTAATTGCTCCAAAACTAAAAACTCAGACTTCCACATCTCAGAAAAATCTGAAATTTTGCAGGTAGTTGGATTCAATTTTTATTGGTGTGTGTACAAAATTTCAGCTCAAAACTCAAAAATTAAAATTTCAGCTCAAAACTCAAAAATCGCACAAATTGCTCACCAATGGCGCCCCAGCCGCGCCCCATTGGCCCAGTGAACCAATGCATAAGAGAAATCTCCAAATCCACCTTGTAAAATGCTACCGACGATGATTACACAAACATGGGGATGATTTATAAGGATTTTTGGACGCCTTCCCCGGACGTTTTGAGCTCATCTGAGGTGCTTCTCCATTTTTCGCGATTTACGGGATTTTAATTGTTGCAAAAATAAAAAGTCGGACTTCCACATCTCAGAAAAATCTGAAATTCTGCAGGTAGTTGGATTGGATTTTTTATTGGTGTGTGTACAAAATTTCAGCTCAAAACTCAAAAATCGCACCAATGGCGCACCAATATCGCACCAATAGCGCCCCAATGGCTCCCCAATAGCGCCCCAATGGCCCAGTGAACCAATGCATAAGAGCAATCTCCAAATCTACTAAGTAAAATGCTACCTATGATGATTCCAAAAATATGGGGATGATTTATAAAGATTTTTGGATGCCTTCCCCGGACATTTTGAGCTCATTTGAGGTGCTTTACCATTTTTTCCAATTTAAGGGATTTTAATTCTTCCAAAAATAAAAAGTCGGACTTCCACTTCCCTTAAAATTCTGAAATTTTGAAGGCAGTTGGATTCGTTTTTTATTGGTGTGAGTACAGAATTTCAGCTCAAAAGTAAAAAATCAGAATTTCAGCTCAAAACTCAAAAATCGCACCAATGGCGCCACAATTGGGCACCAATGGCGCGGTGAACCAATGCATAAGAGCAATCTCCAAATCCACCATGTAAAATGCTACCTTAGATGATTCCACAATTATGGGGATGATTTATATGCATTTTTGGATGCCTTCCCGGACATTTTGAGCTCCTCTGAGGTGCTTTTCCTTTTTAACCGATCTACGGAATTTTGATTGTTCCAAAAATAAAAAATCGGACTTCCGCATCTCAGAAAATTCTGAAGATTTGCAGATAGTTAGATTGTATTTTTATTGGTGTGTGTACAAAATTTCAGCTCTAAGCTCAAAAATCGCTCCAATGGCGCAACAAGAGCGCACCAATAGCGCACCAATGGCTCCCCAATAGCGCACCATTGGCCAAGTGAACCAATGCATAAGAGCAATCTCCAAATCCACTATGTAAAATGCTACCTATGATGATTCCAAAAATATGGGGATGATTTATATGGATTTTTGGATGCCTTCCCCGGACATTTTGAGCTCATCTGAGGTGCTTTTCCATTTTTTCCATTTTACGGAATTTTAATTGTTCCAAAAATCAAAAGTCGGACTTCCACATCTCAGAAAAATCTGAAATTTTGCAGGTAGTTGGATTCAATTTTAATTGTTGTGTATACAAAATTTCAGCTCACAACTCAAAAATCAAAATTTCAGCTCAAAAGTCAAAAATCGCACCAATAGCTCACCAACGGCTCACCAATAGCGCCCCAACGGCGCACCAATAGCGCACCAATGGCCCAGTGAACCAATGCGTAAGAGCAATTTCCAAATCCACCTTGTAAAATGCTACTTTAGATGATTACACAAACATGGGGATGATTTTTAAGGATTTTTGGATGCCTTCCCCGGACGTTTTGAGCTCTTCTGAGGTGCTTTTCCATATTTCCTGATTTACAGGATTTTAATTGTTCCAAAAATCAAAAGTCGGACTTCCACATCTCAGAAAAATTGGAAATTTTGCAGGTAGTTGGATTCGATTTTAATTAGTATGTTTACAAAATTTCAGCTCAAAAGTCAAAAATCAAAAATTTCAGCTCAAAAGTCAAAAATCGCACCAATAGATCGATCACCAATGGCGCACCAATAGCGCCCCAACGGCGCCCCAATAGCGCACCAATGGCCCAGTGAACCAATGCATAAGAGCAATCTCCAAATCCACCATGTAAAATGCTACCTAAGATGATTACACAAACATGGGCATGATTTTTAAGGATTTTTGGATGCCTTCCTCGGACGTTTTGAGCTCTTCTGAAGTGCTTTTCCATTTTTCCCGATTTGCGGGATTTTAATTGTTCCAAAAATCAAAAGTCGGACTTCCACATCTCAGAAAAATCTGAAATTTTGCAGGTAGTTGGAATCAATTTTAATTAGTGTGTATACAAAATTTCAGCTCAAAAGTGAAAAATAAAAATTTCAGCTCAAAAGTCAAAAATCGCACCAATAGCTCACCAATGGCGCACCAATAGCGCCCCAACCGCGCCCCAATGGCGCCATAATAGCGCACTAATGGCCCAGTAAACCAATGCCTAAGAGCAATCCCCAAATCCACCTTGTAAAATGCTACCTAAGATGATTACACAAACATGGGGATGGTTTATATGGATTTTTGGAAGCCTTCCCCGGACATTTTGAGCTCATCTAATGTACTTTTTCTTTTTTTTTCCAATTTACGGGATTTTAATTGTTCCAAAAATAAAACGTCAGACTTCCACATCTCAGAAAATTCTGAAATTTTGAAGGTAGTTGGATTTGATTTTTATTGGTGTGTGTACACAATTTCAGCGCAAAAAACAAAAATCAAAATTTCAGCTCAAAACTCAAAAATCGCACCATTGGCGCCACAATAGCGCACCAATGGCGCGGTGAACCAATGCATAAGAGCAATCTCCATATCCACCATGTAAAATGCTACCTATGATGATTCCACAATTATGGGGATGATTTATATGCATTTTTGGATGCCTTACCCGGACATTTTGAGCTCATCTGAGGTGCTTTCCCATTTTAACCGATTTACGGAATTTTGATTGTTCCAAAAATAAAAAATCAGACTTCCACTTCTCAACAAAATCTGAAGACTTGCAAATAGTTGGATTGGATTTTTACTGGTGTGTGTACAGAATTTCAGCTCCAAACTCAAAAATCGCACCAATGGCGCCACAATAGCGCACCAATAGCGCCCCAATGCCTCCCCAATAGCGCACCGTTGGCCAGGTGAACCAATGCATAAGAGCATTCTCCAAATCCACTATGTAAAATGCTACCTATGATGATTCCAAAATTATGGGGACGATTAATAAGGATTTTTGGATGCCTTCCCCGGACATTTTGAGCTCATTTGATGTGCTTTTCCATTTTTTTCCAATTTACGGGATTTTAATTGTTCCAAAAAAAAAATCGGACTTCCTCATCTCAGAAAAATCTGAAATTTTACAGGTATTTGGATTCGATTTTTATTGGTGTGTGTACAAAATTTCAGCTCAAAACTCAAAAATCAAAATTTCAGCTCAAAACTCAAAAATCGCACCAATAGCTCACCAATCGCGCACCAATAGCGCCCCAACGGCGCCCCAATGGCGCTCCAATGGCACCCCAATAGCGCCCCAATGGCCCAGTGAACCAATGCATAAGAGCAATCTCCAAATCCACCTTGTAAAATGCTACCTAATATGATTACACAAACGTTGGGTTGATTTTTAAGGATTTTCGGATGCCTTCCCCGGACGTTTTGAGCTCTTCTAAGGTGCTTTTACATTTTTCCCGATTTACGGGATTTTAGTTGTTCCAAAAATAAAAAGTCGGACTTCCACATCTCAGAAAAATCTGAAATTTTGCAGGTAGTTGGAACAGACTTTTATTTGGTGTGTGTACAAAATTTCAGCTCAAAACTCAAAAATCGCACCAATGGCGCACCAATAGCGCCGCATTGGCGCACCAATAGCGCTGCATTGGCGCTCCAATGGCTCCCCAGTAGCGCACCAATGGCCAAGTGAACCAATGCATAAGAGCAATCTCCAATTCCACAGAAATGGGGATGATTTATATGGATTTTTGGATGCCTTCCCCGGACATTTTGAGCTCATCTGAGAAGCTTTTCTATTTTTTCCAATTTACGGGATTTTAGTTCTTCCAAAAATAAAAAGTCGGACTTCCACATCCCAGAAAAATTTTAAAATTTACAGGTAGTTGTACTCGTTTTTTATTCGTGTGTTTACAAAATTTTAGCTCAAAACTCAGGAATCAAAATTTCAGCTCAAAACTCAAAAATCGCACCAATAGCGCACCAATGGCGCACCAACGAGCAATCTCCAAATCCACCATGTCAAATGCTACCTAAGATGATTCCACAAATATGGGGAAGATTTATATGGATTTTTGGATGCCTTCCCCGGACATTTTGAGCTCATCTTAGGTGCTTTACCACTTTTCCAGAATTACGGGATTTTAATTGTTCCAATAATAAAAAATTGGACTTCCACATCTCAGAAAAATCTCAAATTATGCAGGTTGTTGGATTGCATTTCTATTGGATTGTGTACAAAATTTCAGCTCAAAACCCAAAAATCAAAATTTCAGCACAAAACTAAAAAATCGCACCATTGGCACACCAACAGCGCTCCAATGGCGCACCAATGAGCAATCTCCAAATCCACCTTGTCAAATTCTACCGATTCCACGAATATGGGGATGATTTATAAGGTTTTTTGGATGCATTCCCCGGACATTTTGAGCTCATCTGGGGTGCTTTTCTATTTTTCCCGTTTTACGGGATTTTAATTGTTCCAAAAATAACAATTCAGACTTCCAATAGCGCACCAGTGGCGCACCAATGAGAAATTTCCAAATCCACCATGTCAAATGCAACCTAAGAAGAATCCACAAATATTGGGATGATTTATAAGGATTTTTGGATGCCTTTCATGGACATTTTGAGCTCATCTGAGGTGCTTTTCCATTTTTTCCAATTTACGGGATTTTAATTGTTAAAAAAATAAAGAGTCGGACTTCCATATCTCAGAAAATTTTGAAAATTTGCAGGTAGTTGGATTGGATTTCTATTGGTGTTTTTAATAAATTTCAGCTCAAAACCCAAAATTCAAAATATAGGCTCAAAACTCAAAAATCGCACCAATGGTTTTTGATTTTTAATTTTTGAGTTTTGAGCTGAAATTTTGTACACACACCAATAAAAATCGAATCCCACCACCTGCAAAATTTCAGATTTTTCTGAGATGTGGAAGTCCGACTTTTTTTTTTTTTAACAATTAAAATCCCGTAAATTGGAAAAAATGGAAAAGCACCTCAGATGAGCTCAAAATGTCCATGAAAGGCATCCAAAAATCCTTATAAATCAACCCAATATTTGTGGATTCTTCTTAGGTTGCATTTGACATGGTGATTTGGAAATTGCTCATTGGTGCGCCACTGGTGCGCTATTGGTGCGATTTTTGAGTTTTGAGCTGAAATTTTGTACGCACACGACTAAAAATTCAATGCAACTACCTGCAAAAGTTAGATTTTTCTGAGAAGTGGAAGTCCGACTATTTATTTTTGTAACAATTAAAATCCCGTAAATCGGGAAAAATGGAAAAGCACCCCAGAAGAGCTCAAAATGTTCGGGGAAGGCATCCAAAAAGCCTTATAAATCACCCCAATATTTGTGGAATCATCTTATGTAGCATTTGACAGGGTAGATTTTGAGATTGCTCATTGGTGCGCCATTGGTGCGCTATTGGTACGATTTTTGAGTTTTGAGCTGAAATTTTGATTTTTGAGTATTGAGCTCAAATTTTGTACACACACCCATAAAAATCCAATCCAACTACCTGCAAAAATTCAGATTTTTCTGGGATGTGGAAGTTCAACTTTTTATTTTTGGAACAATTAAAATCCCGTAAATCAGGAAAAATGGAAAAGCACCACATATGAGCTCAAAATGTCCGGGGAAGGCATCCAAAAATCCATATAAATCATCCCCATAATTGTGAAATCATCATAGGAAGCATTTTACATAGTGGATTTGGAGATTGCTCTTTTGCATTGGTTCACTGGCCATTGGTGCGCTATTGGGGAGCCATTGGTTCGCCATTGGGGCGCTATTGGTGCGCCATTTGGTGCTTTTTTTGAGTTTTGTGCAGAAATTTTAATTTTTTATTTTTGAGTTGAAATTATGTACACACACCAATAAAAATCCAATCCAACAACCTGCAAAATTTCTGATATTTATGAGATGTGGAAGTCCGACTTTTTATTTTTGGAACAATTTAAATCAGGTAAATCAGGAAAAATAAAAAAGCACCTCAGATCAGCTCAAAATGTCCGGGGAAGGCAACCAAAAATCCATATAAGTCATCCCCGTATTTTTACAATCATCTTAGGTAGCATTTGACATGGTGGATTTGGAGATTGCTCATTGGTGTGTCAGTGGTGCGCTATTGATGCGATTTTTGAGTTTTAAGCTGAAATTTTGATTTTTGAGTTTTGAGCTGAAATTTTGAACACACACGAACAATGCTTCAATCCAACTACCCGCAAAATATCAAAATTTTATGAGATGTGGATCTCCGACGTTTTAGTTTTTGGAACAATTAAAATCCCGTAAATCGGGAAAAATGGAAAAGCACCTCAGATGACCTCAAAATGTCCGAGGAAGGCATCCAAAATTCCTTATAAATCCTCCCCATATTTGTGGAATAGTCTTAGGTAGCATTTGACCTGGTGGGTTTGGAGATTGCTCATTGGTGCGCCATTGGTGCGCTATTGATACGATTTTTGAGTTTTGAGCTGAAACTTTTATTTTTGAGTTTTGAGCTGAAATTTTGCACACACACGAATAAAACTTCAGTCCAACTACCTGAAAAAGTTCAGATTTTTCTGAGACGTGGAAGTCCAACTTTTTATTTTTGGAACAATTAAAATCCCGTAAATCGGGAAAAATGGAAAAGCACCTCAGACGAGCTCAAAATATCCGGGGAAGGCATCCAAAAATCCTTATAAATCATCCCCATATTTTTGGAATCATCTTAGGTAGCATTTGAATGGTTCATTGGGCCATTGGCGCGCAAATGGGGCGCGATTGGTGCGCCATTGGTTCGATTTTTGAGTTTTGAGTTTTGAGCTGAAATTTTGGACACACACCAAAGAAAATCCAATCCAACTACCTGCAAGATTTCAGATTTTTCTGAGAAGTGAAACTCTGACTTTTTATTTTTGGAACAATTTAACTCCCGTAAATCGGGAAAAATAGAAAAGCACCTCAGATGAGCACAAAATGTCCGGGGAAGGCATCCAAAAATCCTTATAAATCATTCTCATATTTGAGGAATCATCACACTTAGCATTTGACATGGTGGATTTGGAGATTGCACTTATGCATTGGTTCACTGGGCCAATGGTGCGCCATTGGGCCGCCATTGGTGCGATTTTTAAGTTTTGAAATGAATTTTTGATTTTAGAGTTTTGGGCTGAAATTTTTTAGACAAACCAATTAAAACCCAATCCAACTACCTGAAAAATTTCAGAATTTTCTGAGATATGGAAGTCGGACTTTTCGTTTTGGGAACAATTCAAATCCCGTAAATCAGGGAAAATGAAGAAGCACCCCAGATGAGCTCAAAATGTCCGGGGAAGGCACCCAAAAATCCTTATAAATCATCCTCATTTTTTTGGAACCATCATAGGTAGCATTTGACGTGGTGGATTTGGAGATTGCTCATATGCATTGGTTCACTGGGCCAATGGTGCGCCATTGGGGTGCCATTGGTGCGCCATTGGGGTGCCATTGGGGCGCCATTGGTGGCATGTTTAAGTTTTGAGATGAAATTTTGATTTTTGAGTTTTGAGCTGAAATTTTATACGCAAACCAACAAAAATCCAATCCAACTACCTGCAAAATTTCAGAATTTTCTGAGAAGTGGAAGACCGAGTTTTCGTTTTTGCAACAATTAAATTCCCGTATATCGGAAAAATTCGGAAAGCACCCCAGATGAGCTCAAAATGTCCAGGGAAGGCATCCAAAAATCCTTATAAACCCTCCCCATATTTTTGGAAACATATTAGGTAGCATTTGACATGGTGGATTTTGTAGATTGCTCATTGGTGCGCCATTGGGGCGCTATTGGTGTGCCATTGGTGCGCTATTGGTACGAGATTTTTGAGTTTTGAGCACAAATTTTTTACACACAATAAACAAAAATCCAATCCAACTACCTGAAAAATTACAGAGTTTTCTCAGAAGTGGACTTTTTATTTTTTGAACAATTAAAATCCCGTAAATCAGAAAAAATGGAAATTTTGATTTTTGAATTTTCAGCTGAAATTTTGTACACACACCAATAAAAATCCAATTCAACTACCTGAAAATTTTCTGATTTTTCTGAGATGTGGAAGTTCGAATTTTTGTTTTTGGAACAATTAAAATTTCGTAAATCAGAAAAAATGGAAAAGCACCTTAGATGATCTCAAAATGTCCGGGGAAGGCATCCAGAAATCCTTATAAATCATTCCCATATTTGTGGAATCATCATAGGTAGAATTTTACATGTTGGATTTGGGGATTGCTCTTATGCATTGGTTCACCAGGCCGTTGGTGCGCTGTTGGGGCGCCATTGGTGCGCTCTTGGTGGGCCATTGGTGCGATTTTTGAGTTTTGAGCTGAAATTTTAATTTTTCAGTTTTGAGCTGAAAATTTGGTACACAAACTAATAAAAATCCAATCCAACCGCCTGCAAAATTTCAGATTTTTCTGAGAAGTGGAAGTCCGACTTTTTATTTTTGGAACAATTAAAATCCCGTAAGTCGGGAAAAATAGAAAAGCACCTTAGTAGAGCTAAAAATGTTTGGGGAAGGCATCCAAAAATCTTTATAAATCATGCCCATATTTTTGGAATCATCTTAGGTAGCATTTGACATGGTGGATTTGGAGATTTCACTTATGCATTGGTTCACTAGGCCATTGTTGCGCTATTGGGGCGCCATTGGTGCGCCATTCATGCGCTATTGGGACGCTATCAGTGCGCCATTGGTGCGATTTTTGAGTTTTGAGCTGAAATTTTGATTTTTAAGTTTTGAGCTGAAATTTTGTACACACACCAATAGAAATACAATCAATCCAACAACCTGCAAAATTTCAGATTTTTCTGAGATGTGGAAGTCTGACTTTTTATTTTTGGAACAATTAAAATCCAGTAAATCGGGAAAAATGGAAACCCACCTCAGAAGACCTCAAAATGTCCAAGGAAGGCATCCAAAAATCCTTATAAATCATCCCCATATTTTTGGAATCATCTTAGGTAGCATTTGACATGGTGGATTTGGAGATTGCTCAATGGTGCGCTATTGGTGCGATTTTTGAGTTTTGAGCTGAAATTTTGATTTTGGAGTTTTGAGCTGAAATTTGGTACACACACCAATAAAAATCCAGTCCAACTACCTGCAAAATTTCAGAATTTTATGAGAAGTGGAAGACCAACTTTTTATTTTTGGAAAAATTAAAATCCCGTAAATCGGGAAAAGTGGAAAAGCACCTCAGAAGAGCTCAAAATGTCCGGGGAAGGCAACCAAAAATCCATATAAATCATCCCCATATTTGTGGAATCATCTTAGGTAGCATTTGACATGGTGGATTTGGAGATTGCTCTTACGCATTGGTTCACTGGGCCAATGTTGCGTCATCGGTTGGCCATTGGTACGCGATTGGGGTGCCATTGCTGCGCCATTGGTGCGCGATTGGGGCGCCATTGGTGCGATTTTTGAGTTTTGTGCTGAAATTTTGATTCTGGAGTCTTGAGATGAAACTTTGTACAGACACGATTAAAAATCCAGTCAAACTTCCTGAGAAATTTCAGATTTTTCTGAGATGTGGATGTCCGACTTTTTAATTTTTGGAACAATTAAAATCTCGTAAATCGAAAAAAATGGAAAAGCACCTCAGATGAGCTCAAAATGTCCGGGGAAGGCATCCAAAAATCCTTATAACTCATCCCCATATTTGTAGAATCATCATAGTTAGCATTTGACGTGGTGGATTTGGAGATTGCACTTGTGCATTGGTTCACTGGCCATTGGTGCGCGATTGGGGCGCCATTGGTGCGATTTTTGAGTTTTGAGCTGAAATTTTGATTTTTTAATTTTGAGGTTAAATTTTTTACACAAACCAATAAAAACCCAATCCAACTACCTGCAAAATTTCAGAATTTCTGAGATGTGGATGTCCGATTTTTCGTTTCTGGAACAATTAAAATCCCGTAAATCGGTAAAAATGGAATAGCACCCCAGATGAGCTCAAAATGTCCGGGGAAGGCGTCCAAAAATCCTTATAAGCAATCCCCACATTTGTGAAATCGTCTTAGGTAGCTTTTGACGTGGTGAATTTGGAGATTGTTCCTTGGTGTGCCGTTGGGGCGCGATTGGTGCGCTATTGGGGCGCCATTGGTGCGATTTTTGAGTTTTGAGCTGAAATTTTAATTTTTTAATTTTGAGCTGAAATTTTTTACATACACCAATAAAAATATATTCCACCTACCTGCCAAATTTCAGATTTTTCTGAGAAGTGGAAGTCCTACTTTTTATTTTTGGACCAATTAAAATCCCGTAAATCAGAAATAATGGAAATTTTGATTTTTGAATTTCAAGCTGAAATTTTGTACAAACCAATAAAAATCCAATCCAACTACCTGTAAAATTTCAGAATCTTCTGAGATGTTATAGTCCGAATTTTTATTTTTGGAACAATTAAAATCCCGTAAATCAGTAACAAATGGAAAAGCACCTCAGATGAGCTCAAAATGTCCAGGGAAGGCATCCAAAAATCCTTGTAAATCATCCCCATATTTTTTCAATCATCTTAGGTTGCATTTGACATGGTGGATTTGGAGATTGCTCTTTTGCATTGGTTCACTGGAGCATTGGTGCGCGATTGGGGCGCCAATGGTGCGATTTTTGAGTTTTAAGCTGAAATTTTGACTTTTAAGTTTTGCGCTGAAATTTTGTACAAACACCAATACAAATCAAATCCAACTACCTGCAAAACTTCAGATTTTTCTGAGATGGGGAAGTCCGACTTTTTATTTATGGAACAATTAAAATCCCGTAAATCGAGAAAAATAGAAAAGCACCTCAGTTGAGCTCAAAAAGTCCGAGGAAGGCATAAAAAAATCCTTATAATTCATCCCCATGTTTGGGGAATCATCGTAGGTAGCATTTGACATGTTGGAATTGGAGATTGCTCTTACGCATTGGTTCATTGGGCCATTGGTGCGCTATTGGGGCGCCATTGGGGCGATTTTAGAGTTTTAAGCTGAAACTTTGAGTTTTGAGCTGAAATTTTGGACACACACCAATAAAAATTGAATCTAACTACCTGAGAAATTTGAGATTTTTCTGAGCTGTTGAAGTCCGACTTTTTATTTTTTGGAGCAATTTAAATCCCGTAAATCGGGAAAATGGAAAAGCACCTCAAATGAGCTCAAAATGTCCGGGGAAGGCATCCAAAAATCATTATAAATCATCCTCATATTTGTGGAATCATTATACTTAGCATTTGACACTGTTGATTTGGAGATTGCACTTATGCATTGGTTCACCGGGCCATTGGTGCGTCATTGGGGCGCTATTGGGGGCGCCACTGGTGCGATTTTTGAGTTTTGAGATGAAATTTTAATTTTTGAGTTTTGAGCTGAACTTTTTTAGACAAACCAATAAAAACCCAATCCAACTACCTGCAAATTTTCAGAATTTTCTGAGATGTGAAAGTCCGACCTTTTATTTTTGGAATAATTAAAATCTCGTAAATTGGGGAAAATGGAAAAGCACCCCAGATGAGCACATAATGTCCGGGGAAGGCTTCCAAAAATCCATATAAATCACCCTCATATTTGTGGAATCGTCATAGGTAGCATTTGACATGGTGGATTTGGCGATTGCTCATATGCATTGGTTCACTGGCCCATTGGTGCGCCACTGGGGCGCCGTTGGTGCGCTATTTGGGACGCCATTGGTACGATTTTTAAGTTTTGAGATGAAACTTTGATTTTTGAGTTTTGAGATGAGATTTTGATTTTTGAGTTTTGAGCTGAAATTTTTTACGCAAACCAATAAAATCCAATCCAACTACCTGCAAAATTTCAGAATTTTCTAAGATGTGGAAGTCCGACTTTTCGTTTTTGGAACAATTAAAATCCCGTAAATCGGGAAAAATCGGAAAGCACCCCAGATGAGCTCAAAATGTCCGGAGAAGGCATCATCCCCATATTTTTGGAAACATCTTAGGTAGTATTTGACATGGTGGATTTTGGAGACTGCTCATTGGGGCACCATTGGTGCGCTATTGGCGCGCCATTGGTACGATTTTTGAGCTGAAATTTTAATTTTTGAGTTTTGAGCTCAAATTTTTTACATACACCAATAAAAATCCCATACAACTACCTGTAAAATTACAGATTTTTCTCAGACGTGGAAGTCCTACTTTTTATTTTTTGAACAATTAAAATCCTGTAAATCAGAAAAAAAATAGAAATTTTGATTTTTGAATTTTGAGCTGAAATTTTTTACACACACCAATAAAAATCCAGTCCTTCTACCTGCAAATTCTCCATTTTTTCTGAGATGTGGAAATCTGACTTTTTATTTTTGGAACAATAATAATTCCGTAAATCAGAAAAAATGGAAAAGCACCTCAGATGAGCTCAAAATGTCCGGGAAAGGCTTCCAAAAATCCTTATAAATCATCCCCATATTTGTGGAATCATCATAGGTAGCAGTGTACATGGTGTATTTGGGGATTGCTCTTACGCATTGGCTCACTGGGCCATTGGGGCGCTGCTTGGGCGCCGTTGGTGCGCTATTGGTGGGCTATTGGTGCACTATTGGTGCGCAGTTGGTGCGATTTTCGAGTTTTGAGCTGAAATTTTGATTTTTGAGTTTAGTGCTGAAATTTTGTAGACACATTAACAAAAATCCAATCCAACTACCGGCAAAATTTCAGATTTTTCTGAGATGTGGAAGTCTTTTTATTTTTGGAACAATTAAATTCCCGTAAATCGAGAAAATGGACAAGCACCTTAGATGAGCTCAAAATGTCCGGGGAAGGAATCAAAAAATCCTTATAAATCATGCCCATATTTGTGGAATCGTCTTAGGTAGCATTTGACATGGTGGAGTTGGAGATTTCTCTTATGCATTGGTTCACTGGGCCATTGGTGCGCTATTGGGGCGCCATTGGTGCGCCATTGATGCGCTATTGGTGCGCCATTGGTGCGATTTTTGAGTTTTGAGCTGAAATTTTTTGATTTTTGAGTTTTGTGCTGAAATTTTGTACACATGTCAAAAAAAATCCAATCCAACTACCTGCAAAATTTCAGATTTTTCTGAGAAGTGGAAGTCCGACTTTTTATTTTTGGAACAATTAAAATCACGTAAATCGGCAAATATGGAAAAGCACCTAAGATGACTTCAAATTGTCCGAGGAGGGCATCCAAAAATGCATATAAATCATCCCCATATTTGTGGAGTCATCTTAGGAAGCTTTTGACATGGTGGATTCGGAGATTGATCATTGTTGCGCCATTGGTGCGCTATTGATATGATTTTTGAGTTTTGAGCTGAAATATTAATTTTTGAGTTTTGTGCTGAAATTTTGTACACACACTAATAAAAATCCAGTCCAACTACCTGCAAAATTTCAGATTTTTCTGAGAAGTGGAAGTCCGATCTTTTAATTTTTGGAACAATTAAAATCCCGTAAATCGGGAAAAATGGAAAACCACCTCAGAAGACCTCAAAATGTCTGAGGAAGGCATCCAAAAATCCTTATATATCATCCCCATATTTTTAGAGTCATCTTACGTAGCATTTGACATGGTGGATTTGGAGATTGCTCATTGGTGCGCTATTGGTGCGATTTTTGAGTTTTGTTCTGAAATTTTAATTTTTGAGTTTTGAGCTGAAATTTTGTACACACATGAATAAAAATCCAATCAAACTACCTGAAAAATTTCAGATTTTTCTGAGAAGTGCAAGTCCAACTTTTTATTTTTGGAACAATTAAAATCCCATAAATCGGAAAAAATAGAAAAGCACCTCAGATGACCTCAAAATGTCCGAGAATGGCATCCAAAAATCCACATAAATCATCCCCATATTTGTGGATTCATCATAGGTAGTATTTGGCATGGTGGATTTCGAGATTGCTCATTGGTGCGCCATTGGTGCGTTATTGGTAAGCCATTGGTGCAATTTTTGAGTTTCGAGCTGAAATTTTGATTTTTGAGTTTTGAGCTGAAATTTTGTATACACACGAATAAAAATCCAGTCCAAGTACCTGCAAAATTTCAATTTTTTCTAAGATTTGGAATTCCGACTTTTATTTTTGGAACAATTAAAATCCCGTAAATCGGAAAAAATGGAAAATCACCTCAAATGACCTCAAAATGTCCGAGGAAGGCATCCAAAAATTCTTATAAATCATCCCCATATTTTTGGAATCATCTTAGGCAGCATTTGACATGGTGGATTTGGAGATTGCTCATTGATGCGCCATTGGTGCGCTATTGGTGCGATTTTTGAGTTCTGAGATGAAACCTTGATTTTTGAGTTTTGAGCTGAAATTTTGTACACACACAAATAAAAATCCAGTCCAACTACCTGCTAAATTTCAGATTTTTCTGAGAAGTGGAAGTCTGACTTTTTATTTTTGGAACAATTAAAATCCCGTAAATCGGGAAAAATGGAAAAGCACCTAGGATGAGCTCAAAATTTCCAGGGAAGGCATCCAAAAATCATTATAAATCATCCCCAAATTTGTGGAATCATCTTAGGTAGCATTTGATATGGTGGATTTGGACATTGCTCTTATGCATTGGTTCACTGGGCCATTGGTGCGCTATTAGGGCGCTATTGGCGGCGCTAATGGTGCGCCATTGGTGCAATTTTTGAGTTTTGAGCTGGAATTTTGATTTTTGAATTTTGAGATGAAATTTGTACATACATCAACAAAAATCCAATCCAACCACTTTCCAAATATCAGATTTTTCTGAGAAGTGGAAATCCAAATTTTTATTTTGGAACAATTAAAGTCCCGTAAATCAGAAAAAATGGAAATTTTGATTTTTGAATTTTGAGCTGAAATTTTGCACACACACCAATAAAAATCCAACCCAAATACGTGCAAAAGTTTCAATTTTTCTGAGAAGTGGAAGTCGGACTTTATATTTTTGGAACAATTAAAATCCCATAAATCGGAAAAAAAGGGAAAGCACCTCAGATGACCTCAAAATGTCCGAGGAAGGCATCCAAAAATCCCTAAAAATCATCCCCATATTTTTTGAATCATCTTAGGTGGGATTTGACGTGGTGGATTTGGAGATTGCTCATTGGTGCGCCATTGGTGCGCTATTGGGGCGATTTTTGAGTTTTGAGCTGAAATTTTGATTTTTGAATTTTGAGCTGAAATTTTGTACACACACGAAAAAACATTCAGTCCAACTGCCTGCAAAAATTCAAAGTTTTCTGAGATGTGGAAGTCCTACTTTTTATTTTTGGAACAATTAAAATCCCGTAAATCGGGGAAAATGGAAAAGCACCTCAAATGAGCTCAAAATGTCCGGGGAGGGCGTCCAAAAATCCTTATAAATCTTCTCCTTATTTTTGGAATCATCTTAGGTAGCATTTGACATGGTGCATTTGGAGATTGCTCTTATGCATTGGTTCACTGGGACATTGGTGAGCTATTGGGGCGCCATTGGTGCAATTTTTGAGTTTTGAGCTAAAATTTTGATTTTTGAATTTTGTGCTGAAATTTTTTACATACAGAAACAAAAATCCAATCTAACCACCTGCCAAATATCAGATTTTTCTCAGAAGTGGAAATCCGACTTTTTATTTTGGAACAATTAAAATCCCGTAAATCAGAAAAAATGGAAATTTTGATTTTTGAATTTTTTGCTGAAATTTTGCACATACACCAACAGAAATCCAGTCCAACTACCTGAAAAAGTTTTAATTTTTCTGAGATGTGGAAGTCGGACTTTTTATTTTTGGAACAATTAAAATCCCGTAAATCAGAAAAATGGAAAAGCACCTCAAAATGTCCGAGGAAGGCATCCAAAAATCCTTATAAATTATCCCCATATTTGTTTAATCATCTTAGGTAGGATTTGACATGGTGGAATTGGAGATTGCTCATTGGTGCGCGATTGGTGCGCTATTGGTGCGATTTTTGTGTTTTGAGCTGAAATATTTATTTTTGTGTTTTCAACTGAAATTTTAATTTTTGAGTTTTGAGCTGAAATTTTGTACACAAACGAATAAAAATACAGTCCAACTACCTGCAAAATTTCAGATTTTTCTGAGAAGTGGAAGTCGGACTTTTTATTTTTGGAACGATTAAAATCCCGTAAATCGGAAAAATTGGAAAAGCACCTCAGATGACCTCAAAATGTCCCAGGAAGGCATCCAATAATCCTTATAGATCATTCCCATATTTTTGGAATCATCTTAGGTAGCATTTGACATGGTGGATTTGGAGATTGCTCATTGAAGCGCCCTTGGTGCGCTACTGGTGCGATTTTTGAGTTTTGCGGATTTTGATTTTTGATTTTTGAGCTGAAATTTTGTACCTACACGAATAAAAATCCAGTCCAACAACCTGCAAAATTTCAGATTTTTCTGAGATGTGGAAGTCCGACTTTTGATTTTTGGAACAATTAAAATCCCGTACATCGGGAAAAATTGAAAAGAACCTTAGATGAGCTCAAAATGTCCGGGGAAGGCATCCAAAAATGCATATAACTCATCCCCAAACTTGTGGAATCATCTTAGGTAGTATTTGACATGGTCAAATTTATGATTTTTCTGAGATGTGGAAGTCCGACTTTTTATTTTTGGAACAATTAAATTCCCGTAAATCTGAAAAAATAGAAATTTTGATTTTTGAGTTTTGAGCTGAAGTTTGGCACACACATCAATAAAAATCCAATCCAAGTACCTGAAAAATTTCAGATTTTTCTGAGATGTGGAAGTTGGACTTTTTATTTTTGGATTAATTAAAATCCCGTAAATCGAAAAAAATGGAAAAGCACCTCAGATGACCTCAAAATGTCCGAGAAAGGCATCCAAAAATTCTTATAAATCATCCCCATATTTGTGGAATCATCTTAGATAGTATTTGGCATGGTGGTTTTGGAGATTGCTCATTGGTGCGCCATTGGTGCGTTATTGGTGCACCATTGGTGCAATTTTTGAGTTTCGAGCTGAAATTTTGATTTTTGAGTTTTGAGCTGAAATTTTTTGTACACACAAATAAAACTCCAGTCCATGTAACTTTAAGATTTCAGATTTTTCTGAGATGTGGAAGTCCGATTGTTATTTTTGGAACAATTAAAATCCCGTAAATGGGAAAAAATGGAAAAGCACCTCCATTGACCACAAAATGTCTGAGGAAGGCATCCAAAAATCCCTATAAATCATCCCCATATTTTTGGAATCATCTTAGGTAGCATTTGACATGGTGGATTTGGAGATTGCTCATTGGTGCGCCATTGGTGCGATTTTAGAGTTTTGAGCTGAAATTTTGATTTTTGAGTTTTGAGCTGAAATTTTGTACTCAAACGAGTAAAAATCCAGTCCAACTACCTGCAAATTTTCAGAGTCTTCTGAGTTGTGGAAGTCCGATTTTTTATTTTTGGAACAATTAAAATCCCGTAAATTGGAAAAATGGAAAAGCACCTTAGAAGAGCTCAAAATGTCCGGGGAAGGCTTCCAAAAATCATTATAAATCATCCCCACATTTATGGGATCATCTTAGGTAGGATTTGACATGGTGGATTTGGAAATTGCTCTTATGCATTGGTTCACTGGGCCATTTGTGCGCTATTGGGGCGCTGTTGGTGTGCCATTGGGGCGAGCTATTGGTGCGATTTTTGTGTTTTGAGCTGAAATTTTGATTTTTGAATTTTCGGCTGAAATTTCGTACACACACCAATAAAAATCCAATCCAACTACCTGCCAAATTTTAGATTTTTCTGAGATGTGGAAGTCCGACTTTTTATTTTTGGAACAATTAAAATCCCGTAAATCAGAAAAAATAGAAATTTTGATTTTTGAAAATTGAGCTGAAATTTTGTACACACACCAATAAAAATCCAATCCAACTACCTGAAAAATTTTAGATTTTTCTGAGTTGTGGAAGTCCGACCATTTGCATTTGGAACAA
This sequence comes from Turnera subulata, assembly GCA_028386065.3. Lineage (NCBI taxonomy): Eukaryota > Viridiplantae > Streptophyta > Magnoliopsida > Malpighiales > Passifloraceae > Turnera > Turnera subulata. The sequence goes on from JAKUCV010007593.1 coordinate 163,483, forward strand.
TTAAAATCCCGTAAATCGAAAAAAATGGAAAAGCACCTCAGATGACCACAAAATGTCCGAGAAAGGCATCCAAAAATCCTTATAAATCATCCCCATATTTGTGGAATCATCTTAGGTAGTATTTGGCATGGTGGATTTGGAGATTGCTGATTGGTGCGCCATTGGTGCGTTATTGGTGCGCCATTGGTGCAATTTTTGAGTTTCGAGCTGAAATTTTGATTTTTGAGTTTTAAGCTGAAATATTGTAAACACGTGAATAAAAATCCAGTCCAAATACCTGAAAAGTTTCAGATTTTTCTGAGTCGTGGAAGTCCGACTTTTTATTTTTGGAACAATTAAAATCCTGTAAATCGGAAAAAATGGAAAAGCACCTCAAATGACCTCAAAATGTCCGAGGAAGGCATCCAAAAGTCCTTATAAATCATATCTATATTTTTGGAATCGTCCTAGGTAGCATTTGACATGGTGGATTTGGAGATTGCTCATTGGTGCGCCATTGGTGCGTCATTGGTCGCTATTGGTGCGATTTTTGAGTTTTGAGCTGAAATTTTGATTTTTGAGTTTTGAGCTGAAATTTTGTACACACACGAATAAAAATCCAGTCCAACAACCTGCAAAAATTCAGATTTTTCTGACATGTGGAAGTCCGACTTTTTGTTTTTGGAACAATTAAAATCCCGTAAGTCGGGAAAAATGGAAAGTACCTTAGATGAGCTCAAAATGTCCGGGGAAGGCATCCAAAAATGCTTATAAATCATCCCCATATTTTTGGAATCATTTTAGGTAGCATTTGACATGGTGGAATTTGAGATTGCTCTTATGCATTGGTTCACTGCGCCATTTGTGCGCCATTGATGTGCTATTGGGGCGCTATTGGGGTGCCATTGGGGCGAGAGCTATTGGTGCGATTTTTTAGTTTTGAGCTGAAATTTTAATTTTTGAATTTTGAGCTGAAATTTTTTACACACACCAACAAAAATCCAATCCAACTACCGGCCAAATTTCAGATTTTTCTGAGATGTGGAAGTCCGACTTTTTATTTTTGGAACAATTAAATCCCGTAAATCAGAAAAAATAGAATTTTTAAATTTTGAATTTTGAGCTGAAATTTTTTAAACACACCAACAAAAATCCAATCCAACTACCTGAAAAATTTCAAATTTTTCTGAAATGTGGAAGTCAAATTTTTATTTTTGGAACAATTAAAATCCCGTAAATCGGAAAAATGAAAAAGCACCCCAGATGACCTCAAAATGTCCGAGGAAGGCATCCAAAAATCCTTATAAATAATCCCTATATTTTTTGAATCATCTTAGGTAGGATTTGATATGGTGGATTTGGAGATTGCTCATTGGTGCGCCAATGGGGCGCCATTGGGCCGCTGTTGGTGCGATTTTTGAGTTTTGAGCTGAAATTTTGATTTGAGTTTTGAGCTGAAATTTTGTATACACACGAATAAAAATACAGTCCAACTACCTGCAAAATTTCAGATTTCTCTGAGATGTGGAAGTTCGACTTTTTATTTTTGGAACAGTTAGGATCCCGTATATCGAAAAAATGGAAAAGCACCTCAGATGACCTCAAATTGTCCGAGGAAGGCATCCAATAATCCATATAAATCATTCCCACATTTTTGGAATCATCTTAGGTAGCATTTGACATGGTAGATTTGGACATTGCTCTTATGCATTGGTTCACTGGGCCATTGGTGCACTGTTGGGGCGCTATTGGTGTGCCATTGGGGCGAGCTATTGGTGCGATTTTTGAGTTTTGAGCTGAAATTTTGATTTTTGAATTTTCAGCTGAAATTTCGTACACACTCCAATAAAAAATCCAATCCAACTACCTGCCAAATTTTAAATTTTTCTGAGATGTGGAAGTCCGACATTTTATTTTTGGAACAATTAAAATCCCGTAAATCAGAAAAAATAGAAATTTTGAATTTTGAATTTTGAGCTGAAATTTTGTACACACACCAATAAAAATTCAATCCAACTACCTGAAAAATTTTAATTTTTTCTGAGTTGTGGAAGTACGATTTTTTGCTTTTGGAACAATTAAAATCCCGTAAATCGGAAAAAATGGAAAAGCACCTCACATGACATCAAAATGTCCGAGAAAGGCATCAAAAAATCCTTATAAATCATCCCCACACTTGTGGAATCATCGTAGGTAGTATTTGGCATGGTGGATTTGGAGATTGCTGATTGGTGCGCCAATGGTGCAATTTTTTAGTTTCGAGCTGAAATTTTAATTTTTGAGCTTTAAGCTGAAATGTTGTACACACACGAATACTAATCCAGTCCAAATACCTCCAGAATTTTAAATTTTTCCAAGACTTGGAAGTCCGACTTTTTATTTTTGGAGCAATTAAAATTCCTTAAATCGGAAAAAATGGAATAGCACCTGAAATGACCTCAAAATGTCCGAGGAAGGCGGCCAAAAATCCTTATAAATCATCTTCATATTTTTGGAATCATCTTTGGTAGCATTTGACATGGTGGATTTGGAGATTGCTCATTGGTGCGCCATTGGTGCGTCATTGGTGCGCTATTGGTGCGCCATTGGTGCGCTATTGGTGCGATTTTTGAGTTTTGAGCTGAAATTTTGATTTTTGTGTTTCGAGCTGAAATTTTGTACACACACGAATAAAAATTCAGTCCAACTACCTGCAAAAATTCAGATTTTTCTGACATGTGGAAATCCGACTTTTAATTTTTGGAACAATTAAAATCCCATAAGTCGGGAAAAATGGAAAGTACCTTAGATGAGCTCAAAATGTCCGGGGAAGGCATCCAAAAATGCTTATAAATCATCCCCACATTTTTGGAATAATTTTAGGTAGCATTTGACATGGTGGAATTGGAGATTGCTCTTATGCATTGGTTCACTGGGCCATTGGTGCGCCAATGATGCGCTATTGGGGCGCTATTGGGGTGCCGTTGGGGCGAGCTTTTGGTGCGATTTTTGAGTTTTGAGCTGAAATTTTGATTTTTGAATTTTGAGCTGAAATTTTGTACACACAACAATAAAAACCCAATCCAACTACATGCCAAATTTCAGATTTTTCTAAGATGTGGAAGTCCGACTTCTTATTTTTGGAACAATTAAAATCCCGTAAATCAAAAAAAATAAAAATTTTGAATTTTGAATTTTGAGCTAAAATTTTTTAAAAACACCAAAAAAAAATTCAATCCAACTACCTGAAAATTTTTAAATTTTTCTGAGATGTGGAAGTCGGACTTTTTATTTTTGGAACAATTAAAATCCCGTAAATCGGAAAAATGGAAAAGCACCTCAGATGACCTCAAAATGTCCGAGGAAGGCATCCAAAAATCCTTATAAATCATCCCTATATTTGTTGAATCATCTTAGGTAGGATTTGACATGGTGGATTTGGAGATTTCTCATTGGTGCGCCATTGGTGCGCAATTGGGGCGCTATTGGTGCGATTTTTGAGTTCTGAGGTGAAATTTTGATTTTTGAGTTTTGAGCTGAAATTTTGTGCACACATGAATAAAAATCCCATCCAACTACCTGCAAAATTTCAGATTTTTCTGAGCTGTGGAAGTCCGACGTTTTATTTTTGGAACAATTAAAATCTCGTAAATCGGGAAAATGGAAAAGAACCTTAGATGAGCTCAAAATGTCCGGGAAAGGCATCCAAAAATGCTTATAAATCATCCCCATATTTGTGAAATCTGACATGGTGAAATTGGAGATTGCTCCTATGCATTGGTTCACTAGGCCAATTGTGCGCCATTGATGCACTATTATTGGGGCGCTATTGGTGTGCCATTGGGGCGAGCTATTGGTGCGATTTTTGAGTTTTGAGCTGAAATTTTGATTTTTGAATTTTCTGCTGAATTTTCGTACCCACACCAATAAAAATCCAATCCAACTACCTGCCAAATTTTAGTTTTTTCTGAGATGTGGAAGTCCGACTTTTTATTTTTCGAACAATAAAAATCCTGTAAATTATAAAAAATAGAAATTTCGATTTTTGAATTTTGTGCTTAAATTTTGTACACATACGAATAAAAATCCAGTCCAAGTACCTACAAAATTTCAGAATTTTCTGAGAAGTGGAAGCCCGATTATTATTTTTCGAACAATTAAAATCCCGTAAATCGGAAAAAAAGGAAAAGCACCTCAAATGACCTCAAAATGTCCGAGGAAGGCATCCAAAAATCATTATCAATCATCCCTATATTTTTGGAATCATCTTAGGTAGCATTTGACATGGTGGATATGGAAATTGCTCTTATCCATTGGTTCATTGGGCCATTGGTGCACCACTGATACGCTATTGGGGCGCTATTGGTGTGCCATTGGGGCGAGCTATTGGTGCGATTTTTGAATTTTGTGCTGAAATTTTGATTTTTGTATTTTCAGCTGAAATTTTGTACACACACCAATAAAAATCCAATCCAACTACCTGCCAAATTTTAGATTTTTCTAAGATGTGCAAGTCCGACTTTTTATTTTTGGAACAATTAAAATTCCGTAAATCAGAAAAAATAGAAATTTTGATTTCTGAATTTCGAGCTAAACTTTTATACAAACACCAATAAAAATCCAATCCAGCTACCTGAAAAATTTCAGATTTTTCTGAGATGTGGAAGTCCGACTTTTTGTTTTTGGAACAATTAAAATCCCGTAAATCGGAAAAAATGGAAAAGCACCTCACATGACCTCAAAATGTCTGAGAAAGGCATCCAAAAATCCTTATAAATCAACCCCATATTTGTGGAATCTTCTTAGGTAGTATTTGGCATGGTGGATTTGGAGATTGCTGATTGGTGGGCCATTGGTGCGCTATTGGTGCGCCATTGGTGCAATTTTTGAGTTTCGAGCTGAAATTTTGATTTTTGAGTTTTATGCTGAAATATTGTACAAAAACGAATAAAAATCCAGTCCAAGTACCTGCAAAATTTCAGATTTTTCTGAGATGTAGAAGTCCGACTTTTTATTTTTGGAACAATCAAAATCCCGTAAACTGGAAAAAATGGAAAAGCACCTCAAATGACCTCAAAATGTCCGAGGAAGGCTTCCAAAAATCCTTATAAATCATCTTCATATTTTTGGAATCAACTTAGGTAGCATTTGACATGGTGGATTTGGAGATTGCTTGTTGGTGCTCATTGGTGCGCTATTGGTGCGCCATTGGTGCGCTATTGGTGCGATTTTTGAGTTTTGAGCTGAAATTTTTATTTTTGATTTTTGAGCTGAAATTTTGTACACACACGAATAAAAATCCAGTCCAACTATCTGCAAAATTTCAGTTTTTTCTGAGTTGTGGATGTCCGAATTTTTATTTTTGGAACAATTAAAATCCCGTAAGTCGGGAAAAATGGAAAGTACCTTAGATGAGCTCAAAATATCCGGGGAAGGCATCAAAAAATGCTTATAAATCATCCCCATATTTTTGGAATCATCTTAGGTAGCATTTGACATGGTGGATTCGGAAATTGCTCTTATGCATTGGTTCACTCGGCCATTTGTGCGCCATTGATGCGCTATTGGGGCGCTATTGGTGTGCCATTGGGGCGAGCTATTGGTGCGATTTTTGAGTTTTGAGCTGAAATTTTAATTTTTGAATTTTGTTCTGAAATTTTGTACACACACCAATAAAAATCCAATCCAACTACCTGCAAAATTTCAGATTTTTCTGAGAAGTGGAAGTTAGACTTTTTATTTTTGGAATAATTAAAATCCCGTAAATAGTAAAAAATAGGAAAGCACCTCAAATGACCTCAAAATGTCCGAGGAAGGCATCCAAAAATCTTTATAAATCATTCCCATATTTTTGGAATCATCTTAGGTAGCATTTGACATCGTGGATTTGGGGATTGCTCATTGGTGCATCATTGGTGCGCTGTTGGTGCGCTATTGGTGCGATTTTTGAGTTTTGAGCTGAAATTTTGATTTTTGAGTTTTGAGCTGAAATTTTGTACACACACGAATAAAAATCCATTCCAACTACCTGCAAAATTTCAGATTTTTCTGAGAAGTGGAAGTCTGACTTTTTATTTTTGGAACAATTAAAATACCGTAAATCGGGAAAAATGGAAAAACATATTAGATGAGCTCAAAATGTCCAGGGAAGGCATCCAAAAATCATTATAAATCATCCCCATATTTTTGGAATCATCTTAGGTAGCATTTGACATGGTGTACTTGGACATTGCACTTATGCATTGGTTCATTGGGCCATTGGCGCGCCATTGATGCGCTATTGGGGTGCTATTGGTGTGCCATTGGAGCGAGCTATTGGTGCGATTTTTGAGTTTTGAGCTGAAAGTTCGTACACAGACCAATAAAAATCCAATCCAACTACCTGCCAAATTTCAGAATTTTCTGAGATGTGGAAGTCTGACTTTTTATTTTTGGAACAAATAAAATCCTGTAAATCAGAAAAAATAGAAATCTTAATTTTTAAATTTTGAGCTGAAATTTTGAACACACACCAATAAAAATCCAATCCAAATACCTGAAAAATTGCAGATTTTTCTGAGATGTGGAAGTCAGACTTTTTATTTTTGGAACAATTAAATTCCCGTAAATCGGGAAAAATGGAAAAGCACCTCAGATGACCTCAAAATGTCCGAGAAAGGCATCCAAAAATCCTTATAAATCATTCCCATATTTGTTGAATCGTCTTGGGTAGTATTTGGCATGGTGGATTTGGAGATTGCTCAATGGGGCGCCATTGGTGCACTGTTGGTGCGATTTTTGAGTTCCGAGATGAAATTTTGATTTTTGAGTTTCGAGCTGAATTTTTGTACACACGAGAATAAAAATCCAGTCCAATTACCTGCAAAATTTCAAATTTTTTTGAGATGTGGAAATCTGACTTTTTATTTTTGGAACAATTAAAATCCCGTAAATTGGGAAAAATAGAAAAGCTCCTTAGATGAGCTCAAAATGTCCAGGAAAGGCTTCCAAAAATCATTATAAATCATCCCCATATTTTTGGAATCATTTTAGGTAGCATTTGGCACTGTGGATTTGGAGATTGCTCATTGGTGCGCCATTGGTGCGATTTTTTAGTTTCGAGCTGAAATTTTGATTTTTGAGTTTTGAGCTTAAATTTTGTACACACACGAATAAAAATCCAGTCCAAATACCTGAAAAATTTTAGATTTTTCTGTGATGCGGATGTCCGAATTTTTATTTTTGCTACAATTAAAATCCCGTAAATCGGAAAAATGGAAATGCACCTTAGATGAGCTCAAAATGTCCGGGGAAGGCATCCAAAAATCTTTATAAATCCTCCCCATATTTGTGAAATCATCTTAGGAAGCATTTGACATGGTGGATTTGGAGATTGCTCCTACGCATTGGTTCACTGGGACATTGGTGCGCTATTGGGGCGCCATTGGTGCGCTATTGGGGCGCTTTTGCTGCGCCATTGGGGCGCCAATGGTGCGACTTTTGTGTTTTGAGCTGAAATTTTGATTTTTTAATTTTGAACTGAAATTTCATACACACACCAATAAAAATCCAATCCAACCACCTGCCAAGTTTCCGACTTTTCAGAGATGTGGAAATCCGACTTTCTATTTTTGGAACAACTAAAATCCCGTAAATCAGAAAAAATGAAAATTTTAATTTTTAAATTTTAAGCTGAAATTTTGCACAAACACCAATAAAAATCCAATCCAACTACCTGCAAAATGTTTTAATTTTTCTGAGATGTGGAAGTTCGACTTTTATTTTTAGAACAATTTAATTCCTGTAATTCTTAAAAAATGGAAAAGCACCTCAGAAGACCTCAAATTGTCCGAGAAAGGCATCCAAAAATCCTTATAAATCATCCCCATATTTGTGGAATCATCTTAGGTTGGATTTGACATGGTGGATTTGGAGATTGCTCATTGGTGCACTATAGGTTCAATTTTTGAGTTTTTAGCTGAAATTTTGATTTTTGAATTTTGAGCTGAAATTTTATACACACACGAACAAAAATCCAGTCCAACTACCTGTAGAATTTCAGATTTTTCTGAGATGTGGAAGTCGGAATTTTTATTTAGGGAACAGTTAAAATCCCGTAAATCAGAAAAAATGGAAAAATACCTCAGATGACCTCAAAATGTCCGAGGAAGGCATCCAAAAATCCTTACAAATCATCCCCGTATTTTTGGAATCATCCTAGGTAGCATTTGACATGGTGGATTTGGAGATTGCTCATTGGTGCGCCATTGGTGCGCTATTGGTGCGATTTTTGAGTTTTGAGCTGAAATTTTGTACACACAAGAATAAAAATCCAGTCGAACTACGTGCAAAATTTTAGACTTTTCTGAGAAGTGGAAGTCTGACTTTTTATTTTTAGAACAATTAAAATCTCGTAAATCGGGAAAAATAGAAAAGCACCTTAGATGAGCTTAAAATGTCCGGAGAAGGCATCCAAAAATCCTTATAAATCATCCCCATATTTGTGGAATCATCTTAGGTAGCATTTGACATGGTGGATTTGGAGATTGCTCTTATGCCAAGGTTCACTAGGCCATTGGTGCGCCATTGATGTGCTATTGGGGCGCTAATGGTGTGCCATTGGGGCGAGTTATTGGCGCGATTTTTGAGTTTTGAGCTGAAATTTTGATTTTTAAATTTTGAGCAAAAATTTTGTACACACAACAACAAAAATCAATCATACACAATGTACTATCTCAGGATGCCTCCCTACATGTGTGCGGTGAGGATTTTGGGGATAATGGTACTAGAGATGCTAGAGAGAGATGCTCTACCTTCTCACTAGATTTGTTCACACCAGAACCAAAACATAGCGATAAAAGAATAGTAACCTAATCTTCCCACAGAACTAATTCTTAGCCTATAATCCTTGTTTCTGCCGCAATGCCTTTTGGGGATGTTGATTCGGAGTTGGAGGGATTAAACATGGCTTAGAGTTGGTTCTTGTTCTGGAAGATGGGGTTACCGTTGGGTTCTTGGGCCAGGATTTAGTTCCTTTTACCATTTGGCTTCTCTCCTCGGTCTTTTCTGCTGCTCATTTTAATCATGTCTAGTTTAGAGCTCAACCTGTTATCCTCCAACTTGGAGGAAGATCCTGATGGTACTGTGTCAGCCTTGGATGATATCTAAAAAAGGTGCCTTCTGGGTAGAATTGTCTCCGACAAGTTCTTTGGGTTGGGTTATGTTAAGTCAAACCTCAGGAAACTCTGGGGGTGTAGTTCATTGGAAGTTTCCAGCAAAGGAACCAACATCTACCTTTTCACATTTGGTTGTGTGGAGGTTAAATGCAAAGTGGTGTGTGGTGCTCCTTGGTTCTTCTCTAACTGCCATGTTGTTGTCAAGGAATGGTTGCCACACCAGTCTTGGGAAAATGTTGTTCTAGGTCAATCCTGCTTCTGGATCCAAGTTCATGGCCTGCCATTAGAGAAAACGAATATGAAGAATGCCCAATTAATAGGTAACTCTTTTGGTGGTCTGTTAGATACTGACATCTCTCTTGACAAAATTTTAGGTCCAGAAAGTCACATTCGCCTTAAGTTTGCTCTATGGACTGATCAACCCCTTCTGACGGGATTTCACAACATTGCCTCTGAGGACTGTCAATGGGTTCGTTTTAAGTATGAACAATTGCCATAGTGCTGCTGGTTCTGTGGCCGTCTTGGCCATTCTGTGGGGAGATGCTCTTTCAAAGGCCCAAATGACAAGCCCCCTGTGTATGACATCCCTGAGAAAGGGTACGGACCATGGCTGCGTATCGAACCACCAACGGAGCTTTTGGCGGTTCCTGCCCTGGATGCTGGTCAAACCCCCCTGACGACAGGGAAACGTAAGCGGGCCCTGTCACC
>JAKUCV010007596.1:0-28476 GCA_028386065.3 Turnera subulata
TGCGGTCCCTCTACTCTTTGCGGGTTTTGCTGCTGCGGCTGCTGCTGCCTCTCGACGGACAGTCCTGCAAGCATGCGCCTTATCTCGGCCATGTCAATGGCATGTTGGCGCCTAAACTCGGCATTCTTTGCATCAGAATCTTTCACCTTGTTGTCGAGACGGAACAACGAATCCCGCAAGGCTCTCCATTGTAAGGAATCTCCTTGTCCGTCTTGCTTGCCACACTCCGAGTTCTGGCTGTTTGGTGACTGCGACATGTCCCTGAAATTAACCTCACTTTCTCTCGTGTTTCACTCCCTCACTTGTCTCTTGCTAGGTTTTATTTGTTAGGATTTGAACACAAAAATCACAGATAGTAACACTTACCACGAATTCAACAGAATCAAACAAACATCCTAACAAGAAGAACAAGATGCGCAAATACTAGAGGCAAAGTGATTTCAATTGCAAGAACAGAAAACACACACAAGAAGAACAATTTGTATGTGTATGATTTTCGGATAATTGAGCAATATGAAACAATATCACTTAATGCAAGAAAAGCTATCAACACAACAAGCTGAACGAAAACCTAAAAATTTCAATTCGGGCAGAAACTTTTACCCAAATTGCTGCAAAACACTTTTTGGTTATCAAAATTCCAATCCAATCGATTTTTTTTTATATATAATTTGCTGCCGCAACAGTGACAACGATGAACAGTACGATAAACAGTACGATGAATAGTACGATGAATAGTACGATGAACAGTACGATGAACAGTACGATGAACACACTCTTTTTTTTTTTAATAGACTAATAATTCGGCAGATTTAAAACAAGAATCACAAAATATAAAAAGGATAGTTGATTGATTTGATAGCCTGAGCTCCGCTACCAAAATTGATACGGCAACACACCTAGCCGGTCCTAGAAGCACCTCCGTATCTATGATTGTCCCGACCTCAAATCTCAACCAATCGTGCACTCTTTATGCACTGTCGATCTTCACCTTCCAGCAATTCGTGCTAGGCAACAGATGGACGCAGAAGCCCCTCCACTTCCTAATCTCTCGATGCTAGACAACAAAGAACTAAGCACAAAGGAATATGAACACAATAGCAAATATTATTACCTGCAATTGTTAGCAAATCCCTAAAATAAAACAAGCAAGAGAATCCACTCTTGTAGTGAGAATATCAAAGTTTCTGAACTTTTATTGTCTTCAATATTCTGAGTAAAACAATAATAATCGGCTACTAGAACATAATGAAAGTAAATGGAAAATGACGACATCTGATCAATGTCGACTAAGCCCAGATAAGTGACAGTAGGATGATGGGCTTCAACTTCAGCTCCTCTCCAAGCTTGATCACTCGATCTTCCAACAACTCAATATTCAAAAGTGCTTGAACTTGTTGTTGCAGCTGATCTTTGATCGTCTTGGACTGAGCCCGTGTCATTGGACCCGTAGGAATCACCAACTCGCCAGCTCCCTGAGTGCCCGCATCCATGTCCGCATCAGGAGACAGTCAAGAAGGCCTTTCACGATCGTGCTGCAATACACAGGTCAGATGTCGAGAAGGCTGCTCAAGGAAAGGACACCTCTCATTCAGTCAAGACTCCTCAACCCGAGCCTACTCCCAAGGCTCCACCTCCACCTCCTGCAAAGAAGAAACTTATGGCATTAGCAATGCCGAAACGGAGGAATGTGCGAGAAAGCACTATTGCTCAAAGAATGCGACCTCCAACCTCCAGAAAAGGTAAAGAGAAAGTGTTCTATGAGGTTGATTCTTCAGAGGATAGCTCAGATGAGGGCAGAGAAGAGATCCACCTGTTGATACTCAAGCTGATGATGATGGAATCCCCACATCTGAACCTCAAGATGATGAAGAGGTTGAAGAGGAGAATGAAGCCGAAGATGAAGAGGATGAGGATCCACCGATTGTTCATCTCAGCAAGCAAGGGAATGTGACTAAAAAGCACAGAAAATCTCGCCACACTACTGTTGGTTCATCAAAGAATGCAGGGATCAAAGATACACCAGGAATCATAGGTACTAGTTTCAAATTTCTCAAAAGTACCATTGTGCACTTTGATGATGTGAGAGGATCAGGGCTGTTGCAAATTGTTGAGAGGTCCAAATTGATGGACTTGGCCCTTATCAATGTGCCTGCATATGAGAAGTTGGTCGAGGATTTCTACTCCAACATGATCCCTAAGGTAGATGAAGATGGTCTTGTTGTTGGAGTTCATAGCTTGATCTGCGGACAATCTGTCTATGTCACTCCTGATTCCATTCGAGTTTTGCTGAATCTTCCCAAAGGGAAAGCGGCTAGGGTGAAGTACTACAACACTGCCTCAGGGGTTACTACTCCTACTCCTAACACACCTAGCGCTGCTGAGCAAAGAAAGCTCCTCTTTGGAAAGGCAAGTAAGTACGGGAAGTATGATGATCTATCTCCAAATCACCGAGTCCTTTTGTACTTCATCACCCGCATTCTCGTTCCTCAACATGGACATTTGAATGACTTGAAGACATACGACATGTGGCTGCTTGGGTGTTTGTTGACAAATAGCCCGGTCGATTATGCATATACCATCTTCCACCACATGAGAGAGTACTCGGGAAGGGCATATGGGCACTTAATCACCCTTATTGCTCAGAAGGAGAATGTGGTGCCAACAAAAGCACATCTTCCAATCAGATCAGAAGCTATGGGTACATCCACTCTATCTCGTATGCACCTTAAGAAAAACAAGCAGGGGCTGTTTTATGTGACACAGCCGAGTGCCTCTAAGGATGCAAGAATTGAGGCTTTGATAGAGGAGGTTAAGGATGTTAGGGATGATCTTCTAGTGGTCAAGGGAATGGTTGCGAAGCTCATGGAGATGCAGAGGACGCAATTGGACTTGTTGGTGAAGCATTTTGCTCCAAACCCGAATAGGTTTTCTGCCTCTGATTCTTCCACCGATGAAGTTGCTGCTGATGATGAGACCACTGAGTGACCTTCCTTTGGATCTGATGCCCACTTTAGGTTCATGCACTCTCATATTTAGACTTGCCTGCATCATGTTTCAATTTTGTTTATGTTCTAGTTCGGTTATTTTGGAATGTGTCTGGATATTATGCTTTCTAGTTCGTTCTGGCACTGCTGATGCCAGATTGTTTGAATTTCTGTTTGAACATCTTGATGCTTTATATCTATGATATTCTATTATTTTTCGGCATATTACTTGATCTCTATGCAGGGTTATGATCTTTTCCTCCCTTGTACCATTTTTTTGGTGATGCCAAAAGGGGGAGAAAAGTGGTGTGTGAGAAAAACACACAATGATGGTTGATAATTGGTTGATGATTTCAATATTAATGCATGCTTATATTGTGGATGCTTACACTTATTGATATCGATTATTACTCTAACCTATTTCTGTTCCTCTATTGATTCGTGCTTAATTTGGAAAAATTTTTAAGATAGGGGGAGCATAGATTTAGGGAGAGAGTCATAGGTTGAGGGGGAGCTTAAATATTAAATCGGTTTTAAACCCTCACATGCTTGTGTTTTTCATATAAGTTTGTCATCATAAAAAAGGAGGAGAATGTTGGGTTAAGGTAATTAGTATCTGCATTAGTGATTAATTAATTAGCTGATTAGTGCTAATTAGTGAATTAACCTAATTACCTAACCATATGATTAATTGATTTTGATTAATGACAAACTAGACTTATGAATATTTTAATCCACCCCCAAACCCTTGAATTAAATAATGAAATCAGATTTTATAAGGTTTGAGGTTAGTGGGATTGGTATGTGTGCTAAGGGTATTATTTTATTAAGTTTAAGTCTCTTTCATGCCTTGGAACCACATTGCTTTTCTTACAACTTTGAGGCATTTGTTAGAGATGCTCCCATACCCTATGAACCGGAAATTAAGCTTGAATAAACCTAGAAAATGTTTGTTTAGTGATCTGGCCGGAGCTTTCAAAGATTCATCTCTATTTAGCCCCGACTTGGGATCCTCAAACATAGGTACCCAGTCAGCCTGTGCTGATTTTCTGAAAGATTGAGACAACTTGTTGTGGATGCTCCCATGCTCTATAAACCTCGTATCTAGCTTAGTTTAACTCGAAAAATATTGGACTAAGAATCTGGGCAGGTCTCACAACGGTTAGATTCCAATCTAAGCTTCCTAGGATCTTCAAACCTAGGAGTCTGCTAAGCTTTGGCTGACTTTCTTGTACTTTGGAGCCATCGTTTGGAGGCGCTCTTATGAGCACAAAACCCGCAAGTTTGTTTCTCTCTGTTCTGCAGGTGTTTGTTTAAAGGACTGCAAAGCTCTCACAACGACTCATTCTGATTCAGTCCAACCTAAGAGAATCAAACATAGGCAGCGGCTCAGCATGTGCAGACCACTTTTTGGAATTTGAAGTGATGAACGTTTTAGCGCCAATGATGCCAAATCTCGAGATAGCAGAAAATGACAGCTAGCCGTTGGATAATGAGGCTACCACTTCCCCCAGCCTCTATAAATTGAAGGAAGACTGAAGAACTCAAGTTAGGGCTGCCATTACGCAATCTTGAAGTTATACTACTTGAGTTACACTTGCAGTTCTCCAAAAGAGCCTAAATTGAGTGATATCTTAAAGGCTAGAATATTGAGCTTAATTGTACATCTTCTTGACATTGTCATTGAAGATTCCTTACTGTGAGATCAGAAACACCTTAGTGGGAACTTGGGATTAGTTTACTAAGGTGGGATTCAACAAACCGGGGAGGTTTGTGGTGTGTGATAGGTTTGAGCTTAGCCTAGGAAAAAGCTTGTAAAAGGTTGTGGTTGAACCCGAAAAAAGCCAAGTTATAATAAAGGTTAGAAATCTCAAGGTGGACTCCTTGAGTAGTGGATGTAGTCCTTAGTGGCGGACCACTTTAAACTGCTATACATATTTCTCTAACCTTACTCACTTAATTGTGCATTAGTGTGTATCTTAGGGTTCTTAATCTGGAAAATCTGATTTAAGACAGATTCGGCATCATTAGTGCCAATTCAGTGTTTAAGCGAAAAAAAGGGCTAATTCACCCCCTCTTAGCCAATTTGGGCCTACACAAATTAATGAACGGTATAATTTTCTATCAAATCTTATTCTTTTAGTTTTGTAAATTCTGTCAACCTAGCATTCATGAAGAAAATTGCTTGCATTTAACTGAGTACTAATTAGATAATTATTTAAGATTATCCAAGGGAAGAAGCCAAGAGACTAACTTCATATATATGTTTCCAATTGTAAATTTAACACTGCAATCCGGTCTTATCCATAAACCTTGATTGTTTTCAAACATGATTACGTGCTGACAACAACCAAATAATGTTGTCCTTAATTTATAATCACACAGTAAGCTTGAGAGTGGCAAATCACGTATTGTGCATTGCAATGACCACGTTTATCCTTATATATATATATATATATATATATATATATATATATATATATAATATTAACCACTTTTCATATATAGTTGTCAAGTTGTATCATCTTATGACTAAAAAAGCAAAAATAAAATAAAATCTTAAAAATAGTACAGTAAAATCACAAACTCACATTTGTGCCTATATATTTACTACAGTTGTTAAATTTGCGGGACAATATATACCAAGTAGTAGTACGAAGAAGGTACAGTACAGCCCTTAATCCAAAAATAGCCTAAAGAGAAAACTAACCTCTTAGAAAGATTGGCGGGCAACTTCACCAGAAAAAGAAAAAGTTGGTCCGGTTCTTATGGAGGAGAGAAACCTCTTTTCTCTTTTCTCGCTCTTTAAAATCTGTTTTTGCTAGTACAAATTCCGTTTGAAATTTGCAGTGGCTTAGGAGTAGGTAGCTCTGGTTTTGCCGGTAGAATTGGTCCGTACAAGTAACCACCCTTTTACTTAAAAAGATCACTACTATCCCTACCACCAAAATAAAACACACACTATTTTTCAAACAAAAACCCGTATTATTTCTCAAAAAAAAAAAACAAAAACCCGTATTAGGAGGTTTACGGAAAATTGAAAAAAAATTCATGAATTTGATAAATAAAGAGCGAAAAGATGCGGGAGATTAAAGGGGCACCAATCACGGAAGAAGTGGACTTAAATAAAAAAAAAAAAAGTGGTAACCAGTAATTCGCCAGGTAAGTAAGAAAGAGTATATGGGAGAGGAGAGGGGGGAAGTGGTGGAACCCACTACTAGATAATCGCAAGAACTGTAAATAGAAGGTTGTACTTGCAGCGGCGGTTATGGTTGAATAAATAGTACCATTGATCCGTATATAGTAAGTACTTCCCTGCCAAAAAAAACAGACTGTAATTCGCTGTCAATTTCTGACACCTGGCTTTCATGCAAACTGGGTTTGATAGATATGTGGGGGGTAGGGGAAAAAAAAAACACAAGAATTTCTTTTAACCCCACCCCACGAAGTAGACAAAACTGACAAAAACAAAGAAGAAGAAGAAAAAAAATTCTATTGTATAAAGAAGAAGAAGATGTGTATAAAAAATCACAGCCATCAAATTCTACACGTGGGGTTGTGATTGAATGCATGCTTGCCATCTATTGTAGGCTCATGCAAATTTTTTTTGTTTTGTTTGATTTTTTGCACTAAGTGAGTAGGAAACAAACATAATTCCATTCAGTGGATTGATAAAACTTATTTTGTTTTTTTCTTTTTTGTTGCCGTTTATAAAATGGCTAAAATAGGTAACTTATCTGGTGAGAATTATTGGGTTTACTATATGATCGTAGTGATCTAGGATTTTACTTAGCATTTAAGATGGGGAGGATTTTGAATTAAACCCTTAAACCCAAGAAGAATAATCACGTGTGAATTCAAATTAATTAGGAAATAATACTTTTATAGATACTTACTTTCTTTTTCGGATACTATATCGTTTCTCAAAAAATTGAAGAGAATGTGTTGTGTGAAATTTTTTTTAAAAGAATTATTGGTTGTTTAGCTTCCAACTTTATCCTTTACATTTATTATTTTTTAAAAAAATTAACAAAATTAAACCTTTTAAAATAATTAAAAAATAAGCACTACTATTATTTTTTTTTGGTTTTCAATAATTTGCTTAGTTTCTCATAAAAACTCAATTCTTCAATAGCCTAACTAATATTATATTATATAATGTTTTTTTCCCCTTTATTTCCTATTTAAAAACAAGCCTACTAATCTTAAGAAAAAAAAAAGCCTCCTACGAGTCTACGACTTGTTTTCGATTGTACGTACTTTTGTTTCGGTACAAGCATCTACACGAAGGGATTTCCAACCGAAGCAGACAGACATTTTTTTCTGGCGAAGAAAAGCAGACAGGCAAATTGATGTTGTCATTCAGTTACTAAAAAAAGCTGGGCCACATGGGTATTTCCGAAACATTTCGAATTTCTTATGCATAAAATATATTTTTAACAAAACCAAATGGATAAGGGTAACACTGTCATTTCGTTCGAATGCAGTTTTGGAAATCTAAACAAATTCGCGCAGTTTTCTCCACCTAGAAACAGTTTAAAGAATTCGTAAAACTTTAATTTTTTTTTTCAAGCTAAAAACATTTCGAAATTTAAAAAACAGATAAGAGTCAAACGAAGTAACAAAATGATATTAAGAAAAAAGAATAAACAAGTAACAGCCGAGTAGGACACAGAGGGAGAGAGGAAAAAAATAAAATAAAGAGATTGTATTTTTTATAAAGTCATACTCGGGAAAATATTGAAATTAAATTAATGTTCCAGTTCGGTGTTATTTTCTTTATTTTTTTCTTTGATTGTAGGAGAGAGAAAGAGAGAGAGGGTTACATGTGTATAAATTTATGTTATGTATGTGTTGTTGATTTGAACTAAAGACAAGGCGCCCTTTAAAGCTAATCCTTTCTGTCATTTTGCCTTTTTTTAAGAATGGTGTCGTTAGTGTGTGAAGAATGGAGAATTAATAGAGAGTAGTAGTAGTATTAGTACAACAAAAACAACTACAAGAAGAAGACGAGGTTGGGGAGGACGAAGAACAAGATAAAAATAGCAAAAGGTACAGAGAGGACACAACAACAGAGAAACAGAGAAACTGAATTTGAGAGGAAGGAAGGAGAGGTGGTAATCAATCTACCATGGCCATGGAAGACAAGGTGTATAAGGCGGGCTTGGATTGGTTTCGACAGACTTAGATCATAGTTTCCTTCTTTTTCATCTTCCTGAAGCCTGTTAAGAGCCCTTTCTTTTTTCTTTCCTGTGGTGGGTATTCAAGATCTTTGCTTCCTCAAAACTTGACTATAGGTCCTGCTCTTTTGTGTTTTTGTGTGGTTGTAGCCTGTTAAACTGTTGGTTTCTGGACATGGGTCGTCTTCCAAACGTTCAAAAACTGTGAATTTCTGGCTTCAGAGTCCGTTTTTGTAAATTTTTTGCCTGTGTTTCATACAAGATGAGTGGTGGCTAAGACTTGTGGCCTAAAACTTTGACTGTCTTATATTTTCCCCCTGGGGATATCTACTTCGTTACCTTTAGCAGTAATATCTTATGTCTAAATTGGTGGTGTTTGATTTAGGTTTTGTGTCTGTAAATTTTTACATATGCTTCTTTACTGTGACAAGAAATATTGACAGAATGCAATTTCTTTATTTTTTAAATTCGGTTTTTCTTGTCTGTTTGTTTTCTGCTTCTTTTTTCTTTTTTTTTTTAAAAATTTCCTGATGCTTGAAATGATTCTATCTGAGAAAGGTTGCAGAAACAATGATTGGGTGGGTTTTATGAACATTGTTACAACTTTAACTTTTGTGTTTTGTCTTAATGTTTCTTTTTAAATTTACCTGGCGAGAAAGATGAAGCTTCTACTCTTTTCAGGGGGAAAATATGGACAAAGGAAATGGGGGTTATGTCGATAATTCCTTCAAACTGTTATAAACATTTTGGCTACTGTTATAAACATTTTGGCTACTTTTAAACGAGAAGGGTATAATCCCCTTGTTTAAGGTCCAGATATTGTTTCTTATATATCCATCTTTGAAGCCTTCATTTTTACACAATTTGATGTTAGGCTTCTTCCAGAGTTCCTGTATACCTAGTTGCGTCACTGTTAATCGCAGTGTTTCTTCAAGCCTAACTCTTTCCCTCTTACGTCGTGGTTCTCCACAAACTTGTGTCGATCTAGAACTTGGTTGGTGCTTTTGATTTGATGGTGTAAAGTCAAATCGTTCTCTTTTGAGGCTAAATAAAGAAAAAATCTTCTGTATTTCCAGCTGATACTGTTGGTCATGAAATACTTATCTTTCCAGATTTTCTCTGCACATACTTGCCTCAAATTGGCTGTCAATTTTCCATATTCCCGGACATATTGCAATGAACTTTCTCCATTATTGGCGATACTGTGGCTACTTATGGTATTTTGGAGTATAAATACCAACTTCTTTTATACAGTAAGTATGTAAGGTGAGGGACATATAAAAACGATAATGTCGCCACAAATTGGTATGCTGATCTGTACACTAAAAACTTCTATTCTTATCTTCTTACGGGGTCAGATCCTGATTTGATTGGTTTGTGTTTGAGGATGTGTAAGAATTCTTGTTGACTTTGTTGTTTTATTATATATATGGTGTAGCAATGTTATTTGACTTCCTTCTCTGGTTTCCCAGCTGTCAACTTGTGTATGGAATTTTCCATATAATTCTATTGACTGTGTGCTTTTGCATTTTACTGGTGTTGCATCTCCAGGGGTGAGTAGAGAAATCAGATGGATTTTACAGAATCTACAAAGGTGGTTTACAACAGGATCCAGAAGCTAGAGCCTGAGAATGTCTCTAAGATCATTGGTTTCCTTCTGCTCCAAGACCATGGAGAAAGAGAAATGATTCGCCTGGCATTTAGCCCTGATAATTTGATTTACTCATTGATTAACAGAGCAAAATCCTATCTTGGGCTGAATAAGCTGCCGATATCGGCTTCTCAGGTGAACCAGCCACCGGCTTTGGAAATTCCTGTGCCGTTCACTCCTTACTCTGCTGCTCCTACACATACAGTTTCCTCTCCTGTGATGCATAGTCCTGTAAATAGTTACTGGGAAACCCAGATTAGTGGGGAGCAGCAACAGATGCACAGCTTTGATTTTAGTCAGCCCGGGTATTCTGAGTCTGGTGGTGAAGATTATCGCATGGAAAACCAGAAGCAATTCTTGACTTTGGATGCTGCTAATAATTCTGACTTTCCTAGCCATTACTTCTACCAGGAACCTGCAGTAGGCCCCAGGACTAGTAGAAGGTCTCCAAGCTTGCCTGAGTTTCCAGTTAAGGTTTGCCATTACTTTAGTAAGGGATTTTGCAAGCATGGGAGCAATTGTAGGTATTTCCATGGCCATCCCATGTCAGAGATTCATTTCAGCCCAAACTCGAGCGAGATTGCAAATGAAGATCATGTTGTCTCGCCAGTTTCTCTGGAGAAGCTTGAGATGGAGCTGACCGAGCTCTTGAAATCAAGGAGAGGGATGCCTGTTTCCATTGCTTCTCTGCCAATGCTGTACTATGAGAAGTATGGGAGGACCCTTCAGGCTGAAGGATATCTCACGGAGAGCCAGCGACATGGTAAGGCTGGTTATAGTCTGACAAAGCTTCTGGCGAGACTGAAGAACAGCATCCGTCTCATTGACAGGTGCAGTATGTGAGCATTCAAGACATTCTCTGTTCCTTAAAAGTTTCAATTGTGGATGTGTCCTAATGTTGCATGGTTTATGTCAGGCCTCATGGTCAGCATTCAGTTGTACTGGCAGAAGATGTTCCAAAGTATTTGGAGTATACGGGGGAGAGAAATGATGCCGGCGGAATTGTTGCTGGTTCCAGACAGATATATCTTACCTTTCCCGCTGAAAGCACTTTTACTGAGCAAGATGTTTCCAACTATTTCAGGTGATCTAATGTTGTGTGGTTCACATGTTTCCTCTTCATTTTAGTTTCAGCTTTTGAAGATTTGTTTGTTAATAGTACATGAATTATTTTTTCTGCAGCAAGTTTGGACCCGTTCAAGATGTTAGGATTCCCTGCCAACAGAAGAGGATGTTTGGATTTGTCACTTTCAGTTTTGCGGAGACAGTGAAACAGATACTGGCAAAAGGGAATCCTCATTTTGTTTGTGGGGCTCGTGTTCTAGTGAAACCTTATAGGGAAAAGTCAAGGCTCATTGACAGGTACAAACATTTTTTTTTTCTTTTTTATCTGCTTCAAGGTGAAGTATTCCCATTATCTATCTACTCTTCTGCTTTGTGGTTCAGTGCTGGCCCCATTCCTGTCAAGCTTGTTTTGATTCAAACTTTAAAAACATCGCTGTTTTACTTTTGAGTCGTGAAACAAATTATTCCTTGATAGTTTCCTGACTCAAAATTGCAAAAGATACTGTGACTTAATGATTGTCATTGATATAAAACCTTATCCCGTTTTTCTAATTATTGTCGGATCATTTTCAGCCATCATTTCCATAATTAGCTCCTTTAAAGTTTGCTAAAATATCTTTAACAACTGGAATTGCCCATAATAATTGTATTGTATACTACAGAGATGTTGGAATATATTTTGGAGTGAGCTTTTCTTATTTGACTTTGCGGTTGCCTTTTTGGGATTCTCTTATTTTGGTATTGGTTAGATTTTTTTCTAGCAGGAAAACTTTTTTATCCTTTGATAGATATATCCCCCGTTTCTTCACCCTCCAAATATGTTTTCCGAAATCAAAAGCAATATAATTATTTTTTCGTTGATGAGAAATATAAAGTCTTTTATCGTAAGAGCAATTACAAGTATTAGAGCTTAGAATTCGTGTGGATTGTACTTTTCTTAATTATACATGTTGATTTTTTGAAAGCTAAATGATTCCAGTTCGAACTGCGTTCTGAAGGCATATAATAAATAATGTTGGTGATTTTTTATGTTATCTTGCAATCATCGACCCCAACAATGAAAGGGGTTTCCAGCTGGTTGTGTCCCTTTTCGTTGACAAATATTCTAGTGCTGCCCTTCTATGATTATTGTGCTTTTTGAATTAAATGTAAAGTAAGCTACTTTTCCTTATTTTTTTATTTTTCAAAATAAAAAAAAAAAAATCAACTCTTTCGATGTTTCAAGAGTTTAATGAGATCTCTTTGGAATTATTGTTTTGCAGGAAGTACACAGATAAAATACAGCACCCAATGTATCACAGCCAACATTTTATAGATGGAGATTCGGAGCTTCACTCAAGTTAGTAGATTCTTCAAATCAACTGTTTCTCATTTGAACTGTTTTCCTGTTTTGCATTTACCATATCTAACCACTTTTTTTTGTTAATAATTAGTGCCAAGCAACTCAAGATTATTCAGGAAGCAGTTCATGGAGGAGCACGAGCACACACTTGAATTCGAGAGGAGGCATCTCGCGGAGTTGCAACTGACACCCAAGCCACTGAACCATCAAGCTTATTTTGGCTACTCTATGGATGAGCTGAAGCTCTCAGAAGGTCATACATATTCCATTCTCACTTGATCAATTTGTTTGGTTGTCCCAAAATTTTTTTGGTCCTAATCTAATGCTTATTCTTATCAAAATTTGTCTTTAGTCTCTCATGTTAAAGTTTATGCATTTGCTTATTGCTTAGGTCATGCAGAGCAAGCAGAGTTCCCATCCGCAGAACGTTTCAATTGTTGGCTAGATGCTTTGAACAATAGCTCATGCAATGAGGACAAACTTACCCGTATAAGCACTAATTTCAATGACCAGGATAGGTATAAGCACATAGCATTTGTTAGCTATTACCATTGTTAGGACAATGTTCGAGTTTGAGTCCCACCTTCAACATTGACTAGTATTAAAAAAAAGTAATATTTTTGACTAGGTTGTGGTGATTGTTGCATGCATTTTGAGAATTGATCTCGTTTTTGATTTCCCTTGCAGCAGCCAATCACTAAATCTTCCGGAAAGCCCTTTTGCATCTGCGATGGGAAGTGGCATTTCAGCAGTTATATAGGGTAAAACAAAGAGTACAGAAGAATTATAGAGGTAGAGACTGAATTCAAAGACCATTTCTGAGGGGTTCCATCGATACGGCAACACAGGAGTTTCTTCTTTTTGTGAATCTTGGTCGGCAGCAGCTTCTTAGGTCCATAACAACTGATCATGGAGAGATAAAAAGTAGAAGTCCTCTGGTACTTTGGTGGAGGCAATTGCAAAGAAAGACATACACAGAAAGTTAATATGTTACAGGTTTCTTAAGCTTTTTTTTCTTTTTCTTTTTCGTGTCAGTTAATGTAATCACAGAGAGCAAGCCAAACGGCTTGCAAATCTTTTAGAAAGAAAATGTAATATAGCCTTGCTTTAGCTGGAGGAAGTACAAAATTATGCCAGGGGTAATAGAAAGGTGTAGAACAACTGGGTAACAGAAGCTAATAAATCTAATTTATACATGATCTTGCCTTTCTATTGCTCCTTTCATCAGACATTTAAATGGTTTTTTTTTATATATTTTGTTTTATTTGGAATTACCTGTTAGCCAGACAGAGCAGCTTCCCCTTCATAGAGTATACCTGCTAGCTGCTTTCCTGGAGAAGTCTGGGCAGATAATTGTTTTGGGTTACAGTTTGTTTGTTTATTGTTGTAATATCTTTTGGAAAAGTTGGAAGATATGTCAAATGTGGCTGGGAATTTTTCGAGAAAAAAAAAAGAGTTTAATTTGGAATATTTGCTAATCAATACATGTCCAAGAAAACTGGGTCCACGCCCACTCTTTTTTTTTTTTTTCTTTTTTGGGTAGCGGAGAACCCATGAATGGCTCAATCAAAAGATGATGCCTAATTATGGTTTTGCATGTCGTGTGTGGTTTCTTGCATAATGGTGTTTGTTTTTAGTTTATTTCCCTCATATTTTTTTTTTTTTGATAATAGTTTATTTCCCTCATATGATTGTGGCTTTTGCAGCGCAAGATACTTTCATTATATTAGGGCTAGTCGTCCAATGTAATCATTGACTTTATGGACATTTGAGGAGGTCAGAATTGCATGTTCTTAAAGAGTTTAAAGTGGTTTTTTGATGTGGGTGTTTATGAATGTGATAAGGAAGAGTGGATCCTGCTTGTGATTTTGTTAAGGATTTGTGGACCCCAATTTCCCATCACTGTTCTTTTTTTTTTTTTGATCACGAAGGAAATGTTCATTATTCATTAAGTGGAAAAGTTCCCATCACAAACATTCAAAAGTAAGTTACAAAGTGGGATTGGTGGAGCTAGTATCTAGTAGGGATATCACTGGGGCGGGGATTGTGCGGGTAGAGGAATTCCCGCCGTATTCCTGCGACCTAAAACTCTCCCCATCCCCATTCCTATTTCCAGCAACAGGGGGAATTTGATCCCCATTCTCCCTCCCCACACTCCCCACAGATCCCCCAGATCCTCACGACTCAAATTATTTATTTTAAATATTTATAATTTTTACTACTTGAAAACTTGAAATTTAGTTCCAAGAAGTTATAAAATATATATTAATACTAGTGTCAATACAATGTATATATTACTATCTAATACTACATATTACTACCAAAAGATTCAAGTATGATAAAGAAAAATACAATAAACTAAGTGAATTAAAGTGAACTTATAGTCAATATTATATTATTCTTCTACCTTTTTTGTTTTATATTTGAACAAAATGGCTAAAAATCCAAACATGAAATATATATATATATATATATATATATATATATATATTTGCATATGGAGTAAGTAGAAGGGTAAAATTGTTATTTTATATTTTTGCGGGTCCCCGCGGAGCGAGTACTACGATCCCCATCCTCATCCCCAAATTAATCTCGGGTTGAAAATCCTCCCCATCCCCATCTCCACGGGTCAATAATCGTCCCCATCCCCGTCCCCACGGCTGGGAATCCCTGCAGATCCCCGCGTTAATGGGAATTTTTGCCATCCGTAGTATCTAGTGGGGAGGGCACTGCCTCCGCAATGAAGCTCTCCCAATCCAGTCAGCAACTTGGAATTTCGAGAAGCTTGGGGCCTTGAGATGATTGAAAGACCTGCTTGTTCGCTTGTCTTTGAATTTTGAGAAGTTTGGGGCCTTGAGATGATTGAAAGACCTGCTTGATCGGATTGATGATTGATCATATATCCCATGGTAAACAAGAAGAGTGGATAGACTCCACCACAATCAGTGAATCTGTCTCAATGTTGGCTACCGGGTAGCCTCTTGCCATAGCAAGGAGGACAGCTTCTTTACTTGCCATAGCTTCAGAAATCAATGGGGAAGAGCAAGAGAATCTTAAGGTAATACCATCAATGACAATCCCATCTGAGTTCCTACAAATAACACCAATTTCAGCCAAATTTGACTTCCCACAAAAAGCAGCGTCGCAGTTCTGTTTGCATACACCAGGCGGTGGTCTGATCCAGAATAGTAAAGGAGGAGGATCAGTTGGCGGTGAGACCATAAGATTCTGGACAAAAGGCAATCCCACCATTGTATCCTCATTCCAGTGGCATCTTTGCTACATCAATTGTCTTCAGTGGCTTCGGGAGGGCGCCTCTGAACAGAAACTCATTCCGAATTTTCCATATGTTCCAACATAGATGAGCAAACATCCGCAGTGTTGAATCCTTGGTTGTGACACTTAGAGATAGCACCCATGCTCTCCACCACCGCGCTGCATCATGGAAACCATGACGTTCAATCCGTATCCCCAAGGGGAAGGCAAACCACGTAGAACGAGCATGATCACAGAAAAATAAGAGATGTTTAGTGGTTTCCTCCTCCCATTGACAAATCTGGTACATTGGATCGGTAATTAAAGTCCTGCAAAAGAGGTTCACAGTCGTTGGTAGCGCATTATGTATACACTTCCACATGAAATTCTGGATTTTTGGAGGAACCCTCAATTTCCAAATGCTATTCCAGAAAGAAGTATCCCAGATAGTGGAGGAGCTAGCCAGGTTGCCTTGAGTCCCAAGATTGTTGTGTCTTAGACTCACCAGATATCCGAACTTGGTTGAGTACACACCATCAGGATTATAGTGCCACACCCTGACATCCTCTTCATCCTTATCCACAAGAATGGTTTGGACAAACTTCACTTCCTCTTCCATAAATAATTCCTTTAAGTGAGGAAGAATCGATCTCCTCTGCTCAGAGATTAAGGAAGAGACAGATATTACAGGGTGAGTGCAGGGTGGTGTAGATTTAACCAGGAAAGGTTCTTTTGTGAGCCACTTTTTCCCCCAAACCACGATGGATCTTCCGTTACCAACATTCCATATAAGGCCAAGATTCAATATTTTTCTTCCATGAAGAAGGCTATTCTAAAGCCTGAAGCCCTGTGCCTTGTTTAGCATGAAAAAAGTCATCTCTTGGATAGTATTTTCCTTTAAGGATGCGAACCCACAATGCATTTGGTTTAGAGATGAGCCTCTATACTTGGTTAGCTAATAAGGTAGAGTTAAAAGTTTCAAAATCTCTGATTCCAAGTCCACCTTCACCTTTAGGCTTGCATAAGATCACCCATCTCAACCAATGTACTTTGCTGCCGGTAGTGTCTTGAGACCAATAAAACATGACGATCATGCTTTGGAGGGCTTGACAGAAAGTTTTTAGAAACCGGAAAATAGCCATGGCATAGGTGGGGATGGCATTCAGTACAGCCTTCACCATGACTTCTCTGTCTGCCGAGGAAAGCAAAGCCTGTTTCCATGACTCTACCTTCTGTTGTAACCTTTATTGAATAAAATTCAAAGCCTAGGTCTTGGATTGACCCCATGAGGTAGGCAAACCCAAATATGCTTCATTGCCACCAACCTGCCTCATCTCCAGTAAACTGTATATCGCTTCATACATGTGGCGCAGTATTTTTACTGGAAAAGATAGTAGATTTCTGCTTGTTGATGGCCTGACCTAAAGCATTGCTAAATATTTCAATCACGGCAGCATAATTTGCAGCTTCTTGTACCATAGCAGTACCAAAAATCAGGGTATCATCTGTACAGAAGATGTGGATAAGAGGTGGACAAAATCTATTTAATTTAAAACCTTGGATCATCCCATCAGATTTGGCCTTGTCAACCATGCGAGAGAGAGCTTCCAGTGCCAAGGTATACAAGTATGGGGACATTGGGTCTCCTTGGCGAAGGCCTCTCGTTGGAAAGAATCTCATCGATGGCACACCATTGACAAGCACCTAAAATGAAATGAGACAGTTTTAACGCATTGCATTAATAGGTTTACCCATCTACTAACAAAACTCATGGCAGTTAAAACTCTTTAAAGAAAACCGCACTCCAAGCAGACATATGCCTTTGCAACATCAAGTTTGAGCATCATTCCGGTTTTGGTTCCCTTCCTGCAAAGTTTTAGAGAGTGTAGGGCTTCATGTGTGATTACAATATTGTCTTGAATACACCTGTTCTCCACAAACGTCGCTTGGTTCAGAGAGGTAAGGGCAGAAAGAAGAGGTTGTAGATATGATTTTATACAGGAAATTGCATAGGCCTATGGGCCTGTATTGTGAGAATATTTAGGGCTCTTAATTTTCGGGATGAGGTGTCACGCCCCCGCCTAAACGCGACTGGCCAAGTACCATGTGCACCTACATCGTGCCACAGGACACCCCCAAGGCCTATAATCATCCCCTTAGAAGCTAGTTACCTCTGCCTAGCGGGTTACCAACAAGAACATATGCGCAACGTAAATGAAAGCAAACCAACAAATGCAAAGGCAACATAAGACTGTAAAAAGCATGAAAACTCAATGTTCATTAATATTATAAAATTCTGTGACAAGGGGCTCTAACTCATGCTACACAAAGACATAACCTCTTTAGTAAATTAATACAATAGAACAACCGAGTCGGCTAAATCCATCGACCTATTGCTCGTACTCTCAACCCCGCACCTGAAAGAAAATGGGAGAAAAATAAGGGGGTGAATATAAAACTCAGCAAGTAAATAGGCCATGCAAGAAAGTAACCACACACTACACACAAGGCTCGACATGAGCAACACATAGTCATGCAACATGTAATACAGTCCAACGCACCCAAATACCGGGCACTCATGCCCCAAAGCGCGTGTCCCAGACACGTTCTGGTCTCAGTTCCACCTGACCAGCTAGGGTATGATGCGCCCTCAAGGCAGCCTATACAGTTTGGTAGCATATATAGGTGTTACTCCTCAGTCCATAGACCTATGCACGAGGCATAACCGAGTAGTCATCGGAAGTGTGCATCACTTGCTACCACAACTCACATAGCTCCCGGGGGACATCGTGTTACACCAACACACCAAGCCGGTAATTTCCTCTGTAAGGTTCCATAACCTATACAAGTCACCAAGTGCCAATATATCACAAGACCAAGCAGGCATAATCCTCCGCAAGGTTTAATCTCATGGTACGTGCAAGCCTCGCAAGCACTACCTCATGCACCCAGTGCACCTCAACCAATTGGCCAGTGATACCACAATCACAAGCACAATCAAGGAAATCAGATTCCAATCACAAGCAAAACAAGTGCAATGTCAAGAAGCCAACAAAGGCAGCAAGCATGCCACAAACATACATCATGCATCAACAAGTTACCAATGAATAACATTTATGCACAATTAACAAACAAGGCAGCAAGGGCAACAACAAGCCATGATTAGACAACAATGGCTAATTAACCAACATGACCAGCAAGGTTATCCAATATAAAATTACACACAACAAGCACACACAAATGGCTTTCCGCCCAATAATGGCGCAATAGCAATCACTACCCGCATAATATATTTACTTACCATCACCTAGGCATCCCTAGGCCAATTCCATTCCTTTAGAACCAAAGGGTATCTTGGACCTTATTCCTTGTTACAAACACATAAACACACAACATAATAAGTTCACAGCAACTATAGCTTGTGAAACACAACTCAAAACCATAATACTTATCTTTTTCCAAATCGGACAGAAACTACCCTGCACCAGCAGCTACTTCAACCCAAAATACAAAGCCCTTAAAGGTTAAACCAGCTTAGGGCGTCAATATAAGAGTTGTATCCCTACTTTTTAGCTTCTCAGAGCCACCAAGAAAACTAAATTATAAGGTTTCTAGCTCAAAATATGGGTCTAACACCAACTTAGGGTCAAGAAGGGAGACTGCTGTAAGACAGTTGCAGGACAATCGACTTTGAGATTTCATAACTCTCTCAGTTCTGATCCAAAATCATCAAAACTATGGATGTTAGCTATTATTGGGATTTGGTTTTACTCAATTCCAACCAGTTTTTTGGCTAAAATCTCAATTTTAGTGGGGAAAGGTCATTCTGCCAGAGAGCAGAACCACCCTAGCCTCACCTCTCTTCCTCTCCTCTTTTCTCTCTTTCTCATCTCTCTTCCTTAGTACGACTTGGGTCTAGAAATTATGGGTGTGAAGTGCTTGCTTTCACCCTTAAAAGCAAGGGCAAGTAGGTGAACCCACTTGCCACTTCTTGCCCATACTTGGTGCCACTTGCACCTTACACGCCACCTCGTGCTTAAACCTTAGCCAATTCGCCCGTACCATAATACCCGCAACTTGTGTACCCAAAACCACCTGATACATGTTCTCGAGCTACTTGTCTCACTCAAATTAGTTGATTTGACTAATCACAAATTTACACACCATCGGGTTTGATTGTGCACCAACGGACACCCCGGTACCCCCGTTATGCACCATTTCGCGCTAACTCGGGCCAACGTGTATTTCTCATGGCCAATTTTGCCTCCAATGTACCTACTCCATCGAATAAAAAAATTCGTTACACAATCCAACATACATTGACCAATTAAATTGATCAGGCTCTTGGTACCTCAAAATTGTCTATCCCGTGCCTTAGCACTTTTCCATATATAATCGCGCACACGAGGCCTAGTCCGTGAAAACTATAAGCCACATTCTACACTAAGAACCATCTCTTATCATATAGGCATCAAATTAAGCACCAAGGGTTCGTACGGGGTGTCACATGAGGGTGATGTAAGTTGTGTTTAATTCTTGCAAAAAGAAACCCGAGTCAAATAAAGCCTTCACCATCTCAACAACTTCAAGTTTGATCAATCTCCAGAACTTCTGGTAAAACATGCCCCGGAAGCCATCCGACCCAAGAGCCTTCAGGGCACCCATACTGAACACAACCATTTTCACTTCCTCTTCAGATACAGGTGCAAGCAGGGCGGTATTCATCTCCGATGAAATCATGCTAGGGATAAGATCACAGATAAATGGAGATCACTCACTGGGTTAGAAGTGGTGTATAGTTTGGTAAAGAATACTACATGATTTTGGATCGCAGCCTCGTCATCAATAGGGTTGTCATGTTCATCCTGCAACATACGAAGCTGGATTCTTTGCCTGTGATGAATGGTTATGGCATGAAAAAAGGTGGTGTTTTTGTCCCCATATGCCAACCATTTTATTTTGGAACATTGGTGCCAATATATTTCTTCTCGCTTCCATGTTTCCTCCAACTGTTGCATAATCATTTTTTCACACTCCTTGGCTGATTTTGTATATGGTTCATCATGGAGTTGATTAAGTTCAGCATTCAGAGCTTGAATTTTTAGTCTAGAGTTCCCATAAATAGTCTTTCTCCAATTGCAAATATGCTTCTTGACCACTCTGAGTTTGATGACCATTCTGTGTTGTCGAGAGCCAGAATGTAAGGTTTGCCACCCATCACGTATCAAGTTCACACAATCCTCCTATTCAGCCCAAGATGATTCAAAACGAAAGGTGCAGTTCCTAGGTCTGATAGGAGATTTCAGCTGCAAAATTAAGGGCCTATAGTCAGACCTTACAAGGGTTTCATGCAAGACCTGGGCTTGTGGCCAGTTTAATCTCCACTGCACACTAGCCACTGCTCTAACAATCCTAGTCTGGATATTTTCATCCACACCCCGTCTGTTGGACCAAGTGTATGGATTGCCTTTAAAGCCTAGGTCTGTGAGAGTATTATCATTAAAAAAATTGAGGAAATCTGACGCCTAAGAGTGTCTGAAATTCAGGCCTCCAATTTTTTCACATTCCTCGGTGATGGAGTTAAAGCCACCCACCACCAGCCACTGATGTTATGCCCCAGTGTTGACAGAGCTGAGTTTTTCCTAAAATTCTCTTCTCATATGAGAGTTCGATGGTGCATATACAGAAGTGAGGAACCAGGGGTCACCCCCATCATTACGTATCCTAACATGAATGAAATTAAAGCATTTATTGATCACATCAATTTGCCAACTATTATCCCACCACAAAGCCAAGCTGCCACTTCGACCCCTTCGATCTACATAGACAGAGGAAGGGAGTTTTAGACAGTGCCGGACTCTCTCAAGTTTCCACTGAGTTTGCTTACATTCCATAATAAAGATTTTGAAGGAGCGATATGTTCTATTGTGCTCAGATAGAGCACTAACTGTCAAGGGTTGCCCTATCCCGTGATAGTTCCACACCAAGAGATTCATTTGCCGCTGCGTGACTGTGAATCAGCCACAACAACCTCTGTTCATAAAATGTAGCATCCTCTTGGGTTTATGTTTCATCAAAGCCTTCCTCTGTAGGTGTTAGATCTTAAGGTAGCCCGAGTCCAGCAGAGGAGGTAGTTTCAGCGTGAGTGAGTGCAAGGACTTGGGCACTAGGGCTTGCATATGCAGGGGGTGCACGGGCCCGTGCTTTCCATCCTAAAGAATGGGGTGGTTGGCCAAGGGCGAGGGCTAGGGCCTGATGGAGCTGGCCCAATTCCACTTGTGGTCTAGAAGAAGAAACACTGATGGGGGTACAAGGACCCACCCTAGGGTGTGGTGTGTCCACTCTTGCTCTTTTCTTTGTAGGTCCACATGCCTAGTCAATTTGCTGCTTTTTTTATGTTTGAAAAACTCCATGATCTGTCTCCCCAATTATAGTAAGTTCAGAGATCGGTGCAGAAGAATCCCTATTTGTTCGCTCCATCCATCTTGCTAGGCAAGTCAAGCATGATATCCTCTTGATCCAACACATAGGTTGGCAGGTGCTCAGAGCCTGCAGTCACACCAACCTTCTGACAGGTCTCTGGGTCTCCACCTATCATACGCCCAAGGTTTGCCTCGTCCTCCATGTTTATCCCCTGGGTTAAAGCGAGCTGCTTTAGAGTCAAGGATCCATGTGGGTCCCAGATTTGTTTTGGTTTGGCAGCTTCTACACTTCGAGTAGGAGCTTTCTTCTCCTTAGCCATATTTGATGGCTCCGACACATCATCAGCCGGACGTCAATCATGAATATAAAGTTTGTTCAAAGGAGTGATTCCTTTCAACCATGGGCCAAACCCTTTCTCCTGAACATCATAAGTGAGGAGCTTATCATCTTCCTCATTTACCCAGCATTTGATTATAGAATGGCCTAGTCGGCCACAAAAGTAGCAAAATTCGGGGAGGTCTTCATATTTGAAACTTACTCAAGGCTTCCATTCATCAGTAAGCTCGTTGGTAAAGCAGTGGGAAGAGGTTTATCAACACAAAACTCCACTTTAACTCTCATAATTCTTGGAGAGTTGTAAATGTTATCCTTAGTAATTTCAAAGTCATGCATACCTTCAAAAAGGCCACTTACTTTTTCAGCATTACGTGCATTTAACAGGTTAAGAAGTAAGCCATGTACCTGGACCCAGATGCAAGACTTTGAGAGGTCGATCTGCTTACTGGTGAGGTGTGGTGGCCAGGGCTTGACCACTAACAACGCATTAGCAAAGGACCAGGGAGTGTTGAGTAGAAGCCACTACACATCAGCTTCAAACTGGAAGGTGAAGAAAAAAAGATTAAAGCCTTTGTGTATTATCTTCAAGCTTCCCTTACAACCCCACAACTTTTTGATGTATAAAATTGAGGCTATAACTATGTGCAGAAACCATCCTCCCCAGCAACACCATTTTAGACAGGCCAATGGCCAGAACCCCGTTGGATTCAGGGTTAGCATTAGGGTCATCTTCATCCACAATGTCAGTATCAAGGGTCTGAGATGGGAAATCTACCATAGTTCATAAAGAATTCTGAAAGGGTAATGCGCAAGCTCTCATAGGAAAGTAATCCTCGTGTTATCGCACCCAAAGAAATAAGACCAAAACAAGAGTAACAATAGGTGAACTAAGCTATCCATTGGCCCCTCCAACTCTGAATCATTGTCCTCGAAAAGGGGTGCAAGAGAAATAAGGGCCCCTTAAGATTTAGCTGAGTTCATTCCTACATTACTGTCAATGGAGAATTGTTCACAGGTAAACTAAGGTGGACAACGAGGGTAAACTAGCTTATTTCTAGACCTGGCAATTCGTGTTCGCTGGTCGGGTTCGTGTCGGGTCAGACAGGTAAACAGGTACTAAACCTTCGACACGAACACGACACGATTAATAATCGGGTCATGTCGACAAGAACCCACCAAAATGCGGGTCAGTCACGGTCAACCTGTTTAATTTTACAGTTCAACATTTAGGTATCAATTTACACAACCCGTTTACCTGTTTAATTACCTATTTACAAAAAATGTAGACAAATGACAAAAAACACATACAACCTATTTACCTATTTAATCATCTATTTACAAAAATGGTACACATTAACAAAAATGATTAATTACATTACATGCCTACTGTTTCCATAACTCAACCTTCCAACTTTCAACTACACAAGCTCTAATCCAGAACCTAAAAAAAGCACCCAGAAGCTCAAAATGAGCAATATATCAAATGCTCTATAAAAATCTATTCCACAATTCAACATAAGCTTTATTGGATGCCTGAATCTTAGGAGGAGCACTGCCGTAGGCCATCTACAATAAAAGAAAATAAGAATTAGATTTTGTTTAATACAAAAAAAGGATGAACCATAAAATACGTTTGATTCTTCTGGAGTTTATTAATGAAACTATGCTGTTACAAAATAAGAAGAGAAGTTTGCATCCAAATCTAGTAATAAAGAAACAAAATGATTAGCTCCCATATTTGCAGAACAACAAAATAATTGGGACTGATGACTAAATGGATGAAGCAAGAGTAATTGTTAGATTTTGCGAAAATGTTATCCTAAGGACCTGTTCCTATTCACAAACAATAAATACCTCTTTAAAATTACAAGATCTCAATCAAAGCACATAAAGTTCATTAAAACCAAAATAAAGTTTTCGGAGTTACTGCT
Source organism: Turnera subulata (assembly GCA_028386065.3). Taxonomy (NCBI): domain Eukaryota; kingdom Viridiplantae; phylum Streptophyta; class Magnoliopsida; order Malpighiales; family Passifloraceae; genus Turnera; species Turnera subulata. The sequence continues at coordinate 24,171 of JAKUCV010007596.1, forward strand.
TAAAGCTAATCAAAGAAATACTTTTTTTAGCAATAATCAAAGATAGGAAGCAAATAAAGGCATAGATCATTTTTAGAGCAAACATGTGCTTCAATTATAATAAGCCCCACAACATCCAAGCAAGCACTCTCTTCAGTTCAAACTTCAAACGAGCACAAGCTATTTATAAGAACATAGACATGACCAGGTTGATTCTTATACCTACCCACCAAAGTACATCCCAAATACAGCACCAAATCATTTTCTATGAACTCACATGAATGATATCATCCTTAAATCAAGGGTCACAATACCCTCAAAATGAATCAAACTTTTCCTATTATCTTTTACCTGAGTGTCGTTATCGGTGGAGGAGAGGTGAGACGGTGCTAGCCCGGTTCCGATTTGGGGTTTCTTAGAAGTAGCCGGTGAGGACGACCAGAGAGGCAGAATAGATGCCGATTTGGGTTAGGTTTAGCCTTCAGGTGAGTAGTTGTGCCGCGACGTGTCACTTTGTTGCACAAGCGGCGTGGGTCACGCAAGCCCTGAGCCTCTGACGGTGAGAACGATCTACTTTGGGGTATCTTTAGTTCACTAAGATTGTTCTTTTTTCTTCAGTGTTTGAAATCCATGCCAAGTCGCTAACGATGAGATGAAAAATTGTGTTTTTGAGACATAAGAAGAGAGAGTTGTATTGGAGAGAGGAGGGATAGAGAGTGAAGGTGTGAAATGTGTTTGTGTGGTGGATGTTGATTGTGGGCAGGATAAATTTTGTGTTTTTTTATTTTCTTAAATTGAAATTCTAAAATAAACTGAAATGTAAAAGCCAAACGAAAACCGGTCAATTGCCAATTAAACGGGTTCGCGGGTCAACCTGCCGAACCGGGATAGTTTTTTTCATATCGGGTCATGTCGACCCATTTAATTAAACGTGTTGGAAACATCTAATCTAAACCTGCTAATTTCATATCGGGTTCGTATCGGGTTGTCATGTGAGTATCCATTTACCCAGGTCTACCTTCTTCCAATCGCTATTCCATCCAGGCATTATTAGCCTTTTTTATTTTTTTGCTACCCGTGTTATTTGGCATAATGGAGGTTTGTTCTTCCGGAACTGGGGCCAGGACGCAGGAGAAAGCTGATACTTGCCATTAGTTCTTGGGTGTCAAATTGTGACACTTCAGTTTCACAGATTTTGAAGAGTAAGTTGACGCAGTCTGCTTTTACAACTATGTCTCATTAGATAATTATTAAGTGAATTCCACAAATCCTTTTCTGGGTCATTTTGGAGCCCACCATTTATATTCAAACTCGTTGATTCACTACCAAGCAACCTAAAATGTTTATGTTGCCCGAACTGAAAGTCAGCATGGTAACATGAGCTCATAGATTCACTATCGCATAATAATTAGCTGCCCAATAGACGTGTAAATCAGTAGCAAGTGAACCACGAATTTCAAACTTTGATGCATAAAGCAAGGCCGGTACTTTGCTGGCTGCTACGTCTTTGTTCGCATAAAACAAGAAGGTAGGACTTGAACATAAACAAACAACAAGCTAGGACCTAAGTTCCAAGAGCTTTGATCCAATTGGCTCACAATGGGGTGGGAAGTATGTTCTGACTCGAAGTCATTGAATTGATGAGTTCGGAATTTTATTACATGCATGTAGATAGGTACAGTAGTTTTTGCTTTTACATGAAAATAATGAACTAGGACTTTGGTTATAAAGATTATTTTTAGGTTGAAGCGTATGTTTTTTTTTTTATGAAAATGTATGGTGGAGTCATTTTATCACAAAGTTGTCAAGTCATTTTTGAGAGCTTTGGTAAGTCATATTGCAATTTTTTTTTAATATCAACAACTTAGCTCTCACCAAAAAGAAGAAAATGGGATTTTAACCCTAAGGTGGGGCCTAGAATTCGAAATTGGCCGGCCGGCAGGGTCAAATGACTTAACTTTTTTTTTTTTCACTTACAAGATAACTGATGGAGATGGCAATCGAATAGTCAAATCTTTCTTTTAATAAAAGGCGTCTTGAGGGGGATAAAAAAGCATCACGTTCCGAGTTCGAATCCCTAGTGCTGCAGTATGATAAAGGATTTAATCGGGCGGAGGGAGTGATGTAACAATACCTGAGTTTGGTGGGTCCCTCGAAGGGAGGGCCTTCACAAAAATGTTGGAATATATTTCAAAATGATATTATCCCACATTGGAGAGATACATGGTTTTGACGTGGTGAATGGCCTAGTCAAAACTAACTTTTGGCTGTTGGAGTAAATCAGGGGATAAGTTGAGCTTATCTGGTCTATAAGAAAAAATATGGTCCTTAATTAATGGCCATTATTTTTCCTAACGTTGTTGTTCCATTTGCTATAAATACAAGACCATTCTTTAATTCATTGATATACAACACTGTGAACAAGAATTCTCTTCCATGTTTCATTTATTTTCCCGCACAAAATTCTCATCTCCTATGTTATCTTGTTGGGTTGCTAATTTATATTTTCTTGGTAGTCTCTGGTATCCTGCCATTTATGGTAGAAGAACCTGTTGTATCCTGGGGGAACTTTGTAGTAGGCAAAATATTCCTTTAGGACAGTGCCTAGCACGCCTCAGGTTATGTACTCTGTTCCCAATTTTTCCAACAATCTAAAGGAATATTATTTTATATTTTTTTTGTCTTTTAGTTTTCTCTTATATTAAAATTGTACTTACAATTTTTTATTTTTGCTTTGACAAAGCTATTGGTGAGGGAGAAACTAAAAGGTGCAAAGAGGAAATCAAGGTTGCAGATGAGGAAAAGGAGAGAAGGAAATTTAGCTGGGTGAGAGGTATGTTTTTTGATAAAAATTTGTTTACAAGCCTTAGGTGAATACTAATCCTAAATTAAATAAAGTTACTCATTGTGGAGAGTCAAATGATTTTATTTTCAGTGTAAAAATAAATTGAANACGTAACCGTCACCGGAATATGACAATTATAATTCCAAAACTTAGACTCCTCAAGACCCAAACATTCTTTCGTAACTCATACTCATGCTTATATTCTACTCCTCAAGTCTCACTTAGCACGAACACCAAAGTTTCTTCGATAAGGAGCCTACAACATCATTGTACCTCTCATCACATAATTATCTAACCAACAATTGGTTCACAATTCCCAAGGTCACCTCAAACTCAAACCTCAATGTAATCATACTTCCGGCATCCTCATCCAACACATGAATTATAGCCTCAATGAAGATTCATAACCAAGACTTCTATCACAATCATCGTTAATACCCCAAATCTCAACAAAGTTAAGTACCCCGAAGTACCATTAAAAGATATTTCCCCAAATATACCATTAAATCAATCCACAAATTAGTTCAAGAAATCATCTCGCACTCCGAACAAGGTCTACCCATAAAATAATTCCACAAGTAACTACAATTCCTCACGTTTATATAATCCAACCCCGAATAACTTGATCACCCAGGTCACAAGAATCAAATCTACAAGTATCACATAAAATCATCTCCTAACAGACTTAACACCCGAAAACAAATTGATGGTTCTTACTTGTATTGGCCAGTTCTTTATAGACAAGGAACCTAAACCAAGATTCAAGAGTCTACACCGACCCTAATAGATCAGTGGATAAACCACAACATAATCTTTACTACAGCCTAAGCTGTAAAGGTAAGCATATCATTTACACAATAATACCGGGTCACTCCGACCCTCAGCAGGTGCGTGTCCTCCACCGGATCCATAGAAAGACTCACTATATGAATGCATATGACAATGCAACAAACGACTAAAAACAAAAAAAAACTCATGCACATAAGAGCACAGAACATATCAAGACATCCCAAAGGATCTACAGCCTGCTCCGCTACCAACTGAAACGCCCGTGTCCCAATTTATTAATATAAGTTATAAATTAAATATAGATTGACCAAATTGTCCTTGTCATTCCCGGGACACCCGTATCCCAAAATTATCCATCAAATTAATCATAACATGTAGAAGGACCAAAATGCCCTTCTTCCCGGGATACAATATCAACAAAATAATCAATGTAACATTTATACAACAATTTACACAACGACGAGTATGCAGCGGAAGACTATACAAATGACAACAAGTATGCATTGAACTCTATGGATCCGACCCGAGGAGAGGAAAGCACCGCCACCTGCTGATATGCACCTCTGATCAACGATCAGCTAACCTGTGTAAAACTGTGAGGGGGTGAGACCAACCACTGTCTCACCGCAGACAAATAAACCAATAATATACAAAACAAATCAACTACAAATACACCGGCAATGGCAACAGCAA
>JAKUCV010007596.1:29307-63684 GCA_028386065.3 Turnera subulata
GACACGGTTTGTCAAGACTTATCAGTCTAGACTTGGTTCATAGTCTACAGACACCAAGATCGACGTATTACACTCATTAGTAATAAGAACCTAGCAAACAGATTCTTTTTCTTTTGAAATATATGTGGGGGATTGTTGGACTATATTTCAAAATGATATTATCCCACATTGGAGAGATACATGGTTTTGACGTGGTAAATGGCCTAGTCAAAACTAACTTTTGGCTGTTGGAGTAAATCAGAGGATAAGTTGAGCTTACCTGGTCTATAGGAAAAAATATGGTCCTTAATTAATGGCCATTATTTTTCCTAACGTTGTTGCTCCCCTTCATTTGCTATAAATACAAGACCATTCTTTAATTCATTGATATACAACACTGTGAACAAGAATTCTCTTCCATGTTTCATTTATTTTCCCTCACAAAATTCTCATCTCCTATGTTATCTTGTTGGGTTGCTAATTTATATTTTCTTGGTAGTCTCTGGTATCCTGCCATTTATGGTAGAAGAACCTGTTGTATCCTGGGGGAACTTTGTAGTAGGCAAAATATTTCTTTAGGACAGTGCCTAGCACGCCTCAGGTTATGTACTCTGTTCCCAATTTTTCCAACAGGTGGGGCCTAGAATTCGAAATTGGCCAGCCGGCAGGGTCAAATGACCTAACTTTTTTTTTTCACTTACAAGATAACTGATGGAGATGGCAATCGAATAGTCAAATCTTTCTTTTAAAAATTTAATCGATCCAGTGGGGCTACCGTATTGAAAGCAACATATTAAGTATGGGTCAAGCACCTTCTTGGGCCTCCGAGTTTCGCGTTTGTCCCGTTTATATACCTGTGAGTTTTTTTGTCCCTTTTGTATACCTCGAGTTTAGAATTTTGACCCTTTTCTGTACCTCGGGCAGCCCGTGCGATGGTGTGGCTATTTGCCCGGGTCTACTCGAATTTTATTTGGACCACGTGGTTTTTAAAAAGTGGAACCCATCTTTTTTCAGAATTTTAATTTCCAAAAAGTTATTATCTGATTTTTTAAATTGAGATACCGGTTGGTTGGCCCGATTTTATTCCCAGTTTTCCCAATATGGTTTGAGTTAGAAAAACAACCCACCTACATCAATTTAACTCCTGATAAGATTTATTCTTTTTGTTAATTTATGTTTTAAGAAAAGAATAATTGTTAATTTATGTTTTAAGAAAAAATAAAAAAGTTATGAAAAAATAGAAAGAAAAAATTATTCCACACTTTCCTCCTTCTTCCTCTCTAGTAGTCCCATCCATAGGCCCAATTTGAAGCCTCCTTCTCCACTTCTTCCTCCTTCCTTAAGTGTCCCTCCATAACACCGCCTTCTTCGTCATCGGCAACACCTCGCATTTGGGCATCAAAGTGATTGTAAAATCTATGAGATATAAGAACCAACAAACAAAGCAAATTAGAGTTTCCATTAAAAAAACCTCACAATCCCTCTCCCTCCCCCTTCCCCTCCTTTGTCTCTCACCTTTGTCTCCTTCTTCTTCATCTTTGTCTATTTTACTCCCTTCTCTTTCCACCAACCCCTCTCTCTAGTCTCCACCAAGCCATGTCAACTACCACTCACATGCAACAAATTCTCGTCCAAACCTGTAACCAAATCACCCATCTTAGATTTCCTCTTCTAATTTGATACAGCAGAAACTCTAGAATCAACACTAGAATCTCTACAAATCAGATTGTGATCCCGACCTTCAATCTCAATCAAACTAATGTAATCTCCACCCCTTATTCCTCCTCCAATCAACAAGAAAAGAAACAAGAAAGCTTTAATCACACAAGATGGCGCCAACACCTGTAACCCTAATCAGCAAGAGAAATAGAGATTAGCACTAAGGAAATAGAATTCACGCCACAGATTAAATAAACCTGATAAGTAAATCTAAATCCCTAATATAAACCAAGAGAATCAGCACTCAAGGAACCAAGAAAATCAGCACTCCCGTGTTGTTTGAATCACTCAAACTTGAAAGAACTCTCAAAGAGAAACTTTATTATCAATAATCAAAACTGTCTAAAATAACATAAAAATAACCTATTTATACTAAAACTAAACCCCTAGGTCGGCACAAGTAAAGGCCAAGTCGGCCACCTCCTAAACCTAGACAAATTGGATTTGTCGTGCTTCTAGTTGTCGCCCCCATTACTCCCTAATAGACTAGGTTTTTAATTGAGCCCACATTACTTGGACACTAATTAAAACTCTTACAATAAAAACTCAAATAACTTAAGCCCACATTAATCAACCTAATTAATAATGGACTTGACCCAACATAATAAAAATAATTAAAGCCATGTCGATTTTATATTTAATGTTTATATAAAAAATGACTACTCTAAATAATAAAAACATATGATATGTCGACATGGCCTAATGGTGTATGGCTGATGTCGACTGGGCCCCACAGTGTTCTTGACTCAATTACTCCTTAATTGACATCAAATTGATGGACTTCTCTTTTAGCTCTTCTCCAAGCTTGATCATGGCATCTTCTTGCAACTCTTGATTCATCATAGATTGGACATGTTCTAAGAGTTGATTCTTGATCATCTTTGACCTAGTTCTTGTGATTGGACCTTGTGGAAGCACCATGGCGCCAGCATCTCCTCCATTGGTGCTTGAAGCCTACTTGAGTGTATCATTCCCTTCCTCCTCAAAAGGATTCGTCCTTGAATCTGAACCTACAATGTCAAAAGAAGAAAGATCAAATACATTGGATGTTGCACTCACGCCATACTCACCAGGCAGATCAATCTTGTAAGCATTGTTACTAATGTGTTCCAAGACTTGAAAAGGTCCATCCCCTCTTGTATCAAACTTGGATTTCCTTTGCATAGAGAATCTCTCCTTCCTAAAGTGCACCCAAACCCAATCTCCAGGCTCAAAGTGAACAACTTTGCGCTCTCTATTGGCTCTTTGCGCCACCTTAGCATTCTTGGCCTCTATGTGGTGCCTTGCCTTCTCATGTATGGTCTTAACCAACTTGGCTCTTTGCTGCCCATCTACATTCACAACATCTTTCAAAAGAATAGGCAGTAAATCCAAAGGGGTTAGTGGATTAAAATCATAGACAATTTCAAATGGTAAGAATTCAGTAGAAGAATGAATGCTCCTATTATAAGCAAACTCAACTATAGGTAACCATTCTTCCCATGATTTTAGATTCTTACCAACCACAGCCCGCAGAGTACATAAAGTCTTGTTCACAACTTCAATTTGGCCATCAGTTTGAGGGTGATAAGTAGTAAAAAATAACAATTTGGTCCCTAATTTACTCCAAAGTACATGCCAAAAGTGAGACTGAAACTTTATATCTCTATCAGATATGATTGTCTTAGGAATGCCATGTAGTCTGACTACATCCCTAAAGAACAAATCAACAACATTCACAGCATCATCAGTTTTGTGACAAGCAATAAAGTGTGACATCGTACTAAACCTGTCCGCAACAACAAAGATGCTATCTCTACCTTTCTTAGTCCTAGGCAATCCAATAATAAAATCCATAGATATATCAGTCTAAGGACAATCAGGAACAGGTAAAGGAGTGTACAATCCATGAGGTTGCACCTTACTCTTGGCTTGTCGACATGGAATACAACCTGTACAAACTTTTTCTATATCTTTTTTCATGTTAGGCCAATAAGAATGCTCATGCAAGATGTCTAAAGTTTTAGCAATACCAAAGTGTCCCATCAAGCCACCATCATGAGCTTCCCTAACAAGCAATTCACGCATAGAACATACAGGCACACACAGCTTATTATCATGCATCAAGTAACCCTCATGGCAATAAAACCTATTAAATGCAGCATGTTCGCAAGCATCAAACACCATACCAAAATCGGCATTAGTAAATACAACTCTTTAATATGCTCAAATCCAACCAATTTAGATGTAAGAGATGTAATCAAAGAATAACTCTTAGACAAAGCATCAGTTATAACATTCTCTTTTCCTTGCTTGTATTTAACAACATAAGCGAAAGTCTCAATAAATGTTAGCCATTGAGCATGGCACTTACCTAGCTTACCTTAGCCCTTTAGATACTTTAAGCTCTCATGATCCGTATGGATCACAAACTCCTTTAGCCAGAGATAATGCTGTCAAGTTTGTAATGCTCTCACCAAGGCATACAACTCCTTGTCATAAGTAGAGTAATTGAGCTGTGCCCCCTTCAATTTCTCACTAAAATTTGGCAATAGGCCACTTTTCCTACAATAAAACAGCACCAATACCTACTCCAGAAGCATCACATTCAATCTCAAAGGTGCAATTGAAATCAGGCAATCTCAAAATAGGAGTAGAACAAAGTCTTTCTTTAAGTTCATTGAATGCTGAAATTTGTTTCTCTCCCCACTTAAATCCAACCTATTTTTTACAATCTTATTAAGAGGTGCAGCAACAGTACTAAAATCCTTCACAAACCTCCTATAGAAACTAGCAAATTCATGAAAAGATATTACCTCACTTACCGTTGTAGGAGTCGGCCACTCCTTGATGGCTTTTAATTTTTCTTAGTCAACGTCAATGCCTCTGGCACTCATAACATAACCAAGAAAGATAACATGATCTATGCAAAAAGAACACTTTGAAATCTTAGCAAATAATTTCGCAGCCCTCAGGGCATCCAAAACTAACCTATGATCATCAACATTCTTGCTATAAATCTAGATATCATCAAAGTAAACCACCTCAAATTTTCCAATAAAAGATCTCAAAACATGATTCATCAATCGCATGAAAGTACTAGGAGTATTAGTTAAACCAAAAGGCATAACCATCCATTCATATAAACCACGATTTGTTTTAAAAGCAGTTTTCCACTCATCTCCAATTTTCATTCTAATCTGGTGGTAACTACTCATAAGATCAATCTTGGAAAATAAACATGCACCATGCAATTTAACTAGCATATCATCCAATCTAGGTATGGGATGGCGATACTTTATCATAATCTTGTTGACTGCTCTACAATCAACACACATGTGCCATGTTCCATCCTTCTTTGGAACTAGAATGACTAGCACAGCACAAGGACTCAAGCTCTGCCTGATGTGTCCCTTTTTCAACAAATCATCCACTTGTCTTTGCAGCTCTTTTGTCTCCTCAGGATTGGCTCTACAAGCTGGACGATTTGGAATTTGTATCCCAGGCATGAAATTGATTTGGTTCTCTATGCCTCTTATAGGTGGCAATTCCTTAGGCAACTCCTCAGGAAACACATCATCATAAGCCTGCAAAATAGAAGCAACACAACTAGGCAAATTGGGGTTAAGGTCAGTTTAACAAATTTTGTTTACAATAAAGTAACATAACTCTCGATTGTTCTCACAAGCTACCCTTATTTCTCTCACAGTTGCATAGAAATTTTGTCTCTTCCTCTCTTTTCTCTCTTTGGTGGTCTCGACTACACCTTTTTTTTATAAACAATGTCGACATCACCCTTACCATCTTCACTCAGTTTTGGCTCTCCTTTTGCCAAGCCCTCGGCTTGCCTCTCTTGCTCACTAAGTGTGGCTTTTGCAGCCTCCTTCTCCTTCAACCAAGCATCCATACTCTTCTCCATATACATCTGATCCTCATACACTTCAGAAGGTGACAATGATGCCAAATTCACCTTTTGATCCCCCCACATGAAAGTGTAAGTGTTCTTGTAACCATTATGCAACACCTTTCTATCAAATTGCCAAGGTCTCCCAAACAAAACATGGCATGCCTACATAGGAACAACATCACACAAAACCTCATCAGTGTATCTTCTAATGGAGAAAGGAACAACTACCTACCTTTTCACTCTCACTTCTCTAGTGTCATTCAACCATTGCAGCCTGTATGGTTTGGGATGCGGTTGACTCTTCAATTTCATCTTCTCCACTAGCATAAAACTCGCCATATTGGTGCAACTCCCACCATCAATAATCATACTGTGTAGCTTTTCCTCAATCAAGCATCTAGTGTGGAAGATGTTCTCTCTCTTTGCTCAGCTTCCTCCTTTGGTTTCACACTCAACAACCTTCCAGTGACTCCCAATCTTCTCGCCACTTCTTCATAACCAGGTGACTCATTATCAGCATCCTCTAATTCAGGCATGTTTAGCTCATCCTCTTCATCCTCAGAGCAGATGTCTCTATTATCCATAGCCACCATAACCTTCTTGTTTGGACACTGTGCAGCGTAATGTCCCTTACCCAAAGACCGACAACACTTGATATCTCTCAACTTCCCAGTAGGTGCAACAGATTCCTTAGAAGCAGGAGATTGCGCCACCTCTTTGCCCTTCTAAGGTGGTGTCGACTTTGGTGTTCCATAGGTGGGCTTGGTTGGACTCCCAATCTCTGGTTTAGTGTACTTTGCTCCAGCACTCCAACTAGAATATCTAGAGAATCTCCTAGGCTTAACCTTAAGCTACTTCTCTATCTTGATTGCCAATGCAACCATCTCATCTAATTCTACATAATGCTGCAAATCCAGAATATGAGCAATATTAGTATTTAAACCATGATAGAAACGAGTCATGGTAGCATCTTCTCCTTCCACTACTCCAGCTTGTGTCATCGCCATCTCTAGTGCCTTCCAGTACTCATCAACTGTCTTGTTCCCCTACTCTATTGCTTGCACCTTGCTCACAGCTCTCTCTGGTATGTAGCAGGAACAAATCTCCTCTTCATGATCCTCTTCAACTCAGCCCAAGTTTCTATCTCAGGATCTCCAATTTCTCTCCTTGAGATGACAAGCTTCTCCTACCATGATCTAGCATAATCCTTGAATTCCACCACAGCAAGCTTGACTTTCTTTCCCTTAGAGTACCTGTGACAATCAAAAATCACCTCTATGTCATGTACCCAATCCAAATAAACCTCCGGATCCCCTGTATCATGGAATGTAGGAAGCTTCATCTTGATAGATTGCATGTCATTGTCCAGGCGTAGTGCTCCTCCATCTCGGTTGATGTATGGCTGATCCAACGTTGGTCTATAGGTGCCAAGGCCTCCTCCTCTGCCACCAAGAACTCTCTCATTAACCTCTCCTATCTCCTCTTCTAATTCATCTCTTTCCTCCTCTTGCTCTTCCCGAACTCGGATTGCTGGTGCTGCAGGTCGGGCTACTTGTGCCGGTTCAACTACTCCAGCTCTCTTAGGCACCACTTCAATACTATTGGACAGCTCATGTACTGCTTGCTCTTGCCTCTCCAATCGGGCATTCAAATCCCTAGCTTGGCGGTCAATCTTTGCATTGATTGCTCGGGTTACCTCCTTGGTTTCATTCTTATTTTCTTCATTCTGTGCAAACAGTCTCTACATCATCTCTACCACCGAGGCGATAGTCGGCTCTCCTCCATCACTACTGGAAGCCTTCGACATGATGCTAATACCTGCAAAAACTTGTTAGCAGAAAAAAAAACCCTCACGTGTATAAAGCACTCGTGTGTAATCTCTCGTGGCAATCGATGTAATCACTCAGCCTTTTACCTCTCCTGATTCAACTTCAGTTTAAAAGTCAGGATCTAAATAAACAAATCAAGCAAATAAAATCAGCAGAATAATTCTAAAGAAAACAAAGAAAGACAGGTTAACAAAAACTATAGGCAAATTAAGACTCCAAGAAATGAAAAGATAGGTCACACACAAAACAAGAAATTATATGTGAATGATTTTTTATCAAATTGAGAAATTCTGAAACAATAATCACCAAACACAATAAACAACACAAATCGACAATAAGAAAGGAAACGAATAGAAAATTTTGCAGAACTCCTTCCCTGCAAATTCTACAACACCACAACAATTATCCAATCAACTTCTTAATCAATTCAACCAATCAATTAGCCAATAAAACTCAATTGACCAATTTTATAATTGTGGCCCCAATTCAACTCCTACAATTAAAACCTCCAAAATTGCAATTCCAATCAGCAAGAACAACAACTTCAGAGATCTTAATTTCAGAAATCCTAATTTGGATGTCAAGTCGACTAGCCTTGAGTTTTGTTTGGCTTTCGTTTTTTTTTTTTTGAAGTAATGTCGACAACAAATAACACTTTTTTTTAAATAAAATATACTCTTGTCGACAACACAAATAAAATCAACAAAAACTCTTTTTTTTTTGTAATAAAGTCGACTAGGGTATCAAAGGGAACAAAACACTGAAACTGAAGAACAACAAGAAAAAGGCCACGAATTTAATAGAAGCACAATGAAGAGAAACAATAACAAAGGGATATGATGTATTGATAACCTCAGCTCCGCTACCAAAAGATGATACGGCTGAAATTCTAGAATCAGCACTAGAATCTCTACAGATCAGATTGTAGTGCCGACCTTCAATCTCAATCAAACTAATGCAATCTCCACCCCTCATTCTTCCTCCAATCAACAAGAAAAGAAATAAGAAAGCTTTAATCACACAAGATGGCGCCAACACCTGTAACCCTAATCAGCAAGAGAAATAGAAATTAGCACTAAGGAAATAGAATTCACGCCACAGATTAAATAAACTTGATAAGTAAATCTAAATCCCTAATATAAACCAAGAGAATCAACACTTCCTGGTTGTTTGAATCACTCAAAATTGAAAGAACTCTCAAAGAGAAACTTTATTATCAATAATCAAAACTATCTAAAATAACATAAAAAGAACCTATTTATACTAAAACTAAACCCCTAGGTCGGCACAAGTAAAGGCCAAGTAGGCCACCTCCTAAACCTAGACAAATTGGATTTTTCGTGCTTCTAGTTGTCGCCCCCATTACTCCCTAATAGACTAGGTTTTTAATTGAGCCCATATTACTTGGACACTAATTAAAACCCTTACAATAAAAATCCAAATAACTTCTGCCCACATTAATGAACCTATTAATAATGAACTTGACCCAACATAATAAAAATAATTAAAGCCATGTCGATTCTATATTTAATGTTTATATAAAAATCGACTACTCTAAATAGTAAAAACATATGATATGCCGACATGGCCTAATGGTGTATGGTTGATGTCGATTGGGCCCCACAGTGCTCTTGAATCAATTACTCTTTAATTGACAGCAAGTTGATGAGTTTCTCTTTTAGTTTTTCTCCAACTTGATCATGGCATCTTCTTGCAACTCTTAGTTCATCATAGATTGGACATGTTTTAAGAGTTAATTCTTGATCATCCTTGACCTAGCTCTTGTGATTGGACCTTGTGGAAGCACCATAGCGCCAGCATCCCCTCCATTTGTACTTGAAGCCTGCTTGAGTGTATCATAATTTTTCTCTTTACTACTTTATTCTTAAACTCGTATAGAAAGAGAGAAGGAGAGATATGTGAGGGATTTTTTTTCTTTATTATTTTCTTGGTGTTATGGCGATTAATGAGGAGAAGATTAGATTTCTTTGTGATTAAAAATCAGATCACAGTTAGATAAGATTGTGTGTTTGGCAATTTGATATTTTCTACAAAAAGTGTGGCTGTTTAATGCGCAAATTTGTGAAGGAGGAAACCACTGTTGCATCACCAAAGGAAATCGCATTTGGTGTAAGATTTTACATTGTATTTTTATTTGTTTTGAATTTTTCTGATATTTTTTATTATTGTTGTTGTGTTATATTTTATGAAAAGAAACGTAATCAAGATCTTTTCGCCGGCGAGTGGTGACCATTTTCTTCATTCTTCAAAGTTCTAATGATTTTTTTTCTTTTTTCTTTTTTATTTTCGCCCATGGGTGTTTGGCTTTTGAAGAATGAAGAAAGGATAGGAAATGGTGCTTGACCCATTATATTACAAGGGGAAGTTGCAAGTGAGTGGGGAGGAAGAAGAAGAAAAAAAAAAAGAGGAAAAAAAAACAAAAGAGATAAAAAAGAAAAAGATAGGAAACGGTGATTGGGGTTTTTTTTCCTAATTCAGACCATATTGGGCAAACCAGAAATAAAATCGAGTCAACTAATCGGTATTTCAATCTAAAAATCGGATAACAATTTTTGAAAATTAAAATTCTGGAAAAAGGTGGGTCCCATTTTTTAAAACCACGTGGTCCAATAAAAATTCGACATGTGTTCGGTGGCCCGGAGCAGATGACCACGTCATCGCCCGGCCTGCCCGAGGTACAGAAAATGGACAAAATTCTAAACCCGAGATATACAAAAAGGACAGAAAAACTCCCGGATATACAAACACGACAAACGCAAAACTCGGAAGCCAAAAAGGTGCTTGACCCTAAGTAGTTTTACTGCTTACAAGTTCTATATTGCATCATAAGAAACTTTTGTTTCGGAGAGACAACAGTTAACTTAGCCAAAGTATTAAACTACCGATGTTCTCAAAATTTTGGTGAAGTAAAGGAATAGAATAAAAATGAACTGGATGTCTTTAACTTTTTGGACGACTACTTTTCTTCTTGCCCCCTTTTTTCTGTTTAGCTGAAGAAAATCGTATATCGGGAGGATAAGAACAGTAGTGTAAATAACAGCTTTGGAAAGGCAGGACCTATCTGGAACACAGTAATGAGGTGGTTTGGTGCTGAGTGGGCTCAACTATCCAAGGACAGGACTGACATATTGTGGCTTCACATCTATAGAGCAGTAAAGGTTTTTTGAAGATTGAGTAGCATTTTTTACCTTTGTGGCTTCACGTCTGTTTGATTAATGAAATCTCATATGTTTCGAAAAAAAGAACATTTCGAACCATTCATTGCCAGTGCCACCCCCAACACGAGAAAATAGCCACTATTGTACATATTTTCTTACAATTGTACAATTAGTAAATCCCTTTTGTCTTCTTCATTGTAGATATAGGGAAGTAGAAGCAATTGATTTGAGTGGATCGCAATCTTCTTCTTCCTCTACTTATTATGCCTACCAGATTCGGTTCTTGCTAAGAGCACAAAAGAGGGCAGAGTTTTAAATGAGGAAAGCCGATAAACAGCAAGACAAACCTTAAGGACAAAACTAAAAAGAGTTGAATTCTATTGAGCGTGCAATTCTTCAAGGGTTGAACCTGACCAGCCCTATTACATTTTGTAGAGTTTCGCAATCAGTCCCGACTCCTGATCACTAACAATTAACTGTTACAAACAACAGCCCCTAGTTGACAGAAACTCAATTCTGCCATCAAGGAGTATACGAGTTGGACTTCAAAATACAAAGTTCCTCATTTAACATAAAATTATCTAAAATCATGTGGAGTTAATGTTGCATTGGCTTTGGACCATGTGTAGAATATTGTACAGTCAACCTAAAAATTTGTCTATAAGAATGAAAAAAGGAGCTCCTAACAAATCCTCAATTCTGCCCCACCTACCTCATGCTAAGCCTGGACTTCAGTTTCAGCATGAAGTAGTTCATCTGGAGTTGCAGCTGGATCCAGATCCCAACACTTCTCTGGCAAATTATTTCCTTCACCCTCCAGTGACCAAGATGGCACTTGGTGAGAAAAGCGTACCATCTCTCTCCTCGGGATCCATCTAATTGCATCCTTATCCATGCTCCTCTGATATACTGTTTTGAAACCTGCCAATTTGATGAGGGGAGTGACACAAACTCCTAGCTCTTCCGAGTAATTATCAAGAACCTCCACCATCTCATACTGGTGCCTAACATTGTCTGGAGTCGACCTGTCCCAATCTGGTGACCAGTTTCGATAAACAGCCCAAACATCTCCACTTTTTGGGAATATCCGAACACAGCCACCCCTTCCAGCCTTCTCCCCTTTCAAAAGATGGGAGAAAATGTTAACCTGATCCACGACATCAGAATTCCATGCTCTGAAGTGCCCACAAGATTTGGTAAACCCAGAATCAATCCAGTTTACGGACCCAAATTCAGTATCTGTTTTAGAGTTCAAGTAAGTTATGTGAATCTTAAAGGGTTTAACTGAGACCACCTGACGGATCAAGCAGTACAGACGAGGCATACCATCATCCTCATCATATAGAGCCCATATTTGTTTTGGCTGGAAGCATTCCTCCGATCTATCTTTGTCAAAATCATGGAAATCAGGGTCAGGAACTATTATAGAGATCGGGCCAGCTTTGCTTGGCTTTGTTCCACGCCCAGAAACAGCTGAATCTGCTGGTCTACCTGCCTCTTTGGCCTCTGTGGATTGATGTTCCATGTTATCTTTAGCTGCAACAGCTGCAGCCAACATCATCTCTTCCAATTTCTTCCGAATGTCTGCCCTTGCCTTGTCAATCAACAACCTTCTAGCATCAAATGCAGGTGCACTTGAGCTGCGTCTAGTGGGAAATTCACTCAAGCCAGAGACTTTAGGATCAGGCTCAACAATTGCATTTCCATCAGGCAAAGTGACTTCTGAAGGGGACTTCATTCCCTTGTCCTCAAACCCATTTCTGAAACCTGCTCCCACGACAACCTTCCTTCTCTTATCAGGTCGTCCGGCTTTCGTCAGTAAAACTTCATTATGGACAGCAGGAGATACATTTGGGTATGTGTTAGGCATTGCAGGTTTCATGGATCGTTTTCCATTAGATTTTGTTCTCGCTGAAGCAACACCATTAACCTGATAAACAGTATCAGTAGATAATCCATTGGAGCCCGCAATTGCACAAGAAGACCCAGAGTATGAACTCCACTGAAATGACACATTTGAAACATACTCATATCCATTCCCAGTATGTAATCCCGACATACCATTTCCTGAAAGTACAGAAGCAGTAGTCGGGACATATGTGTATCCTTCATATCCATGACTTCTGTAGCCATTATTGGGAACATAAGACCAAGGACAGTAAGGGAAAGAACCATTCACCGGTGCTGTCCCAGTTTCCACAGCTATGAAAGTACCACGACAGTTCTTACATGAAAGTCTCTTATTCACATACTTCCGAAGATACTCATACTGGACTTTACAGGAGGTGCAAACAGTCCAAAAGGTATCTAGTCCATGAGAAGGAGACGAGTTGGAACAATTGCTATATCCTGAAACCCCAGTGGCATGAACAGTAGATAAGTTTGTCTGAACTACACAAGATGGGATCTGTTTTGATCTCTTGCCATCATAAGAGCTTCTCCTAAGACTTTCAGACAACATGGTCCATGCTTCAGAGACAAGCTTAAACGCCCCATCAGCTCCCACAGTTTTATTCTTATCAGGGTGGAGCAACACAGCCATCTTCCTATACTGCTTCTTCACTGCATCTTTATCTGCATAAGGCTTCAATCCAAGAACTGAATAATAGTCAATCCCACCATTGCATCTGACCTCCGATGCCATATAAACATCAAAGGTGGCCACCATCTGAGATATACCCTCCAGTCCAGGGTACAAAGTTTTAGCCTTTAAAGCATAATTCTTCGCTCCAGCAAAGTCTTTCTCAGAAAATCGCTTCTCGGCTATCTCTTTTGCTCTGAGAGCCTCCTCTAAGTTTACCTCCATGCCGGATTCACCAAACAGAACCAAAATCAACAGCACAAAGCTACAACCAGTGCAGTATCCCCAACAGCGTAAGGCACCAAACTGTCATTCGTAAGCACATCGGCTAATCTGCAGGCATATTTTGTGATGACATTAAGGCCCAGGGCATCAAGATTCAAGAATTCACACAAGTAAAACTCAGTTAAACTTGGATTGACCACGTCAAACTATGCTCTGATGGCCTGAATAAATTCGAGTAACCACAACACATGCAAACACCACTTACTGGGAATTCAACTTAATCCAAAAAGTAAAAACGTTGATATCAGTTCAATCACAGTTTAATTACTGATAAATGATTTTTACCAAAATCAACTCAATCAACTGCCAAAAGTTGATATGCAACTTTGATCTATTCAATTTCTTCGGAATAACAGAAAAACTCGCTATCTTCGTTACATTAAGCTCAACTTTCTCAGTAAACAAACAGTCCACAGTTCCAGAAACCAGAAATCCATGTGTTCAGAAGTACATACAAACTAAAAGCACAAGTCTTTAACAAAATTTAAAGCTCAAATTCCACAACTCAAACCCTAAATCTCAGTAAAGTAACATCTGAAACAAATGCACATGGATCGAAGCTCAATGACCAACAAAACAATTAACTCCAAACCCACAATAAAAGATTACAACCATCAACAAAATCAAAGCAGACAGTACAGAGTAGAAATTAATTTTCACACAAGTAAAAAAAAAATCTAAAAGGAAGAACTCACTTAGATTTGAGCAGGATAGAAGAAATGAAGCAAGACCCAGATCGCCACGTGTACTTTGGAGCTCGAGCAAATCAAGATAGTGACCTAATTTTGAGAATCTCACTGTGAACTGTTTAACTCTCTCTTTCTCTCACATTCACACAAAACACACAAATTGCTTCTTTTTCCTTCTTAATCTTTTTTTTTTCAATGGAGATTGTACAAAATGGTAGAAGGATTTAGGGTTTTGAAGAGAATGACTGGTGAAATTGGGTCTTGGGTAGTCCGTTCGGGTTGAAATTCGGGTCGGATTTGGGTGAATCGGCGGCGACAATTTGGGAGGTTTCCCGTCGATCGCCGATCGGAAATGAAGAGAAATTAATAAATAAAAATGATAATTTTCAGTGGAAGTAAACGGTGTTAATAGTATTTAATGGTGGGGGTGGCTACGGTACGCATTGGTGCGTATTGTACTTAGTGCTTTTTTTTATTCTTTTTCGCCCTTTTCTTTTTCACATATATTACTTTTATAAAAAAAGTTATATTGTGGTTAGGGAAATGTTTGGTGGTGGGTAGAACCGTAGAAGTGACATTGATTAATGGCTTTCACGCTTTATTATTTTAATTCAAAATTTTGTGTTTTTATTTTTACTATGATTGGGTAGATATGAAACAACAATATATTTTTGCTGCACTTTATATTTTAGTACAAAGTGGACCACTGAAACAAATTCTTAAATTGCAATTTTCACTTTTTGGCTAATTCTTGAGCTCATTTTCCTAATAAAAAAAAATGAACTCCTTTAAATTTTCTACATAGTTTGGTGTATAATATAAGTGTTGGTAATCTGAACCTTTATTTAGGAGTACTGCCTAGCTTCATCTTCCATCCTAAAAATCATAACATGAGTTGGTGTTTATTAGTCTAATATATTGTGATTGTAAGAATTTGGCTAGTTCAAATTTTTAGTGGAAATGTGGGTAAATTCGTGTGTAGATTAATTTATTTAGGGTAACAAAATGATTAAGATCCAATGGTGAATGGTAGATTTTTAACTTTATAGTTTAAATAATGTAGAAGTATAATTCATTAGTAAATATATCGTAGTTCTCTTTTATTTATATAATTCTAAAATGTTTTGTCATCTAGGTACAGATGCGACAGTGAAAGTAAACCTTGAATATGTCCTGTTCATTAACAATCGCACGTTTGCGCATTTTCGTCTCCAAAATAACGAGGAAGAGATGAGCATTGACAGAAGAAAAATGATACAAACAATATAAAAGTGCCAAAGATAAGATGCTTCGTACCAATACTCAACCTAGAACCTGAAAACTATGAAATTAGCTAACTTTAAAAAATTAGTAATTAGTACATGCAATGGATATGAAGTTATGAACCAAGCAGAAGCTGATCTGTGTCCTAACCAGAAGACCGATCGTCAGTACTTGCTAATATCCCCTCCCCATGTAGTCTTGTACATGGATAGCCTGTTGGGGTATATTTGGCCATACATAGCACGTTATGTTTTGCATTCAAGTCCACCACATAGTGCCCTTGATTTTCCTTTGATTTCACACGTAACAGCTAACATAATCTCTGATATATCACACACCAGTGTCAGTGGCTATAGTATTTTGAGGTCAGGTTGGCTTGCAAAGTAATAACTTGTGATTGAGTTTACTGAAAAAGGAATTAAGCTTTTATTTATTCTCCTTATCTCATGCTTTCTAAGTTGCAATTTTAAACTTATCAAAAAAAGAAAAGTTTATTATAAAATTGGGGGAGATTTCCACTATTTGATGGAATAATACAAACTTGATCAAGGTAATAATACAACTTTGTAGGAAATAATAAAACTTTAATTATAACAAAATGGAGAATAATTATATTAATGATTGAGGGAGGAGAGAAAAGATGTGTATGGAAATTTGGAGAGAGTGAGTTTATGGAGATTGAAAGTGTGAGTGTGTATGGAAATGAAGGGGGCATTTATAGGTGAAAATGGGAGGATAAAAACAAATGAGAATGATTAATTTAATAAGATAAAATCAAAATGATATTAGGTAAAGGAAGATGGTATTAAGATTAGGACAAAGGGAATTATGGTGAGTAAATGGCCAAAAAGGTGAATCCAATTGGATGTTAGGTTGAGGGGTAAAATATTTACCGGGAGTAAATTAGGGTACGGTAAAAATGAGTTTTACTGTATGGTAACAATGACATTCACCATAATTTATTTACAACACTCCCCCTTGAATGTCACTGCATTTTGAGTAGAATACGCTTTAGAAGAACTGCCTCGTTAAAAACTTTACCAAGAAAAACCCAGTGGGATAAAAACTTGATGAAGGAAAAAAGAGTGCAGTGCGTATTCTACTCCCCCTCATTTTGGCCTCCCTTGATGTCACGAAATCGTCGCATGCCAATCTTCCTTATCAACTTCTCAAAAACTGAAGTAGGCAGTGATTTTGTAAATAGGTCTGCCAAATTGTCACTTGAGCGAATCTGTTGAACACAAATATCACCATTCTTCTGGAGATCATGAGTAGAAAAGAATTTTGGTGATATGTGCTTTGTCCGATCACCTTTGATGTATCATTCCTTCAATTGGGCAATGCAGACAGCATTATCTTCATAAATGATTGTTGGAACATCTTTCTCACTATCCAATCCGCAAGAATCTCGAATATATTGTGTCATTGATCTTACCCAAACACACTCTCAACTAGCTTCATGTATGGCTACAATTTCTGCATTATTTGAAGAGGTGGCAACAATACTTTGCTTTGTGGATCGCCACGATATAACAGTTCCTCCATAAGTAAACAAGTAGCCTGTTTGTGACCGAGCCTTATGTGGATCAGACAGATAACCTGCATCTGCATAACCAATTAGATCGGGTTTGGACCCGGATGAATAAAATAATCCCATATCAATTGTACCCCGAAGATATCGAAAAATTTGTTTTATCCCATTCCAATGTCTGCGAGTTGGGGCAGAACTATATCTTGCTAGTAAACTAACAGCAAAAGATATATCAGGTCTTGTATTAGTAGCAAGATACATTAAAGCTCCAATCGCGCTAATGTGTCTGATGGACAAAGATCCCATTTTCTAAATGTGCAATTTGAAGACCTAGACAGAGTTTTGTCTTTCCAAGGTCTTTCATTTCAAATTCTTTCTTTAAACAATGCACGGCTTTGGAAACTTCTTCAGGAGTTCCAATAATATTTAAATCATCAACATAGACAGCAATGATGACATATTCATGTATGGACCTTTTATTAAAAACACATAGACATATGGAATCATTTTTGAAACCTTCTTTTACCAAGTATTCACTGAGACGATTATACCACATACGTCTAGATTGCTTCAAGCCATATAAAGATCTTTTCAATTTAATTGAGTATATATCCCGGGAATTAGTTGCTTCGGGCAACTTGAGTCCTTCATGGACTCTCATGTATATATCATGGCTTATAGGTCCATAGAGATAGGCTGTAACAATATCCATTAGACGCATTTCTAATTTTTCATGTACTGCCAGACTAATTAGATACCGAAAAGTTGTTGCATCCACCATAGGGGAGTATATCTCCTCATAATCAATACCAGGTCGTTGGGTAAAACCTTGTGCGACAAGCCGTGCTTTATATCTCACTATTTCATTTTTCTCATTTCTTTTCCGCACAAATACCCATTTGTAACCGACCGGTTTTACACCATCAGGTGTTGGGACTACAGGCCCAAAAACTTCTCGTTTTATGAGCGAGTCTAACTCAGCCTTAATTGCGTCTCTCCATTTTGGCCAATCATTTCTTTGTCGGCATTCATCAATTGATTTAGGCTCATGATCCTCATTACCTTCCATAATATTTAGCGCTACATTATATGCAAAAATTCCGTCGACGGTTATTTCACATCGGTTCCATCTTGTTCCTGACATAATATAGTTGATTGAGATCTCATCATTTTTCAGGTACCTGAGTTACTTCTGGAACATTACAATTTATGTCAGGATCCTCTTCTAGAGGATTATTAAATTGAACCTCTGCAGGAGGTTTTATTACCTCGTTGGGGCCATTTTGAATCTTTGCTCATTTTCTCTGTCGAGGATTTTTATCTTTGGAACCGAGTGGTCTGCCACGCTTCTGGCGTGCTTTAGATTCATTTGCAATCTTTATTTGTCCTTCGGGGACATCAATTCTAGCAGGAGTATCTGCAGCTAGTACATGAGATTTGGTCACTCTATTGATATCAGTAAAAGTGTCTGGCAATTGATTTGCTATATTTTGCAAATGAATTATCTTTTGAACTTCAAGTTCACACTGGTTTGTTCGAGGATCAAGGCTTGATAATGATATAGCATTCCATTTAATTTCTTTATCCAGCTGCTTATTTACTTCCCCTAATGTTGGATAAACATTTTCATCAAAATGACAGTCAGCAAATCTTACTGTAAATAAATCTCCAGTTGTTGGTTCCAAATATTTTATAATTGATGGAGATTCATATCCAACATATATTCCCAATCTTCTTTGAGGACCCATTTTAGTTCGCTGTGGTGGAGCAATTGGCATATACACTGCACAACCAAAGGTCCGAAGATGGGAGATATTAGGTTTGTGACCATGAACCAATTGAATGGGGGAGAGCTTATGATAACTTGTTGGCCTGATGCGCACAAGTGCTGCTGCATGCAAAATAGCATGTCCCCAAGCAGTAACGGGGAGTTTGCATCTCATCAATAATGGCCTTGCAATCAACTGAAGGCGTTTAATCAACGATTCTGCTAGACCATTTTGGGTATGAACATGAGCTACAGGATGTTCAACCACAATTCCAATTGACATACAATAGTCATTAAACGCCTTAGAGGTGAATTCAGCAGCATTATCAATACGTATAGTCTTAATTGCATGATCAGGGAAGTGTGCCCGCAATTTGATCAATTGTGATAATAAGCGCGCAAACGCCAAATTGCGTGAGGACAATAGGCACACATGGGACCATCTAGTTGATGCATCAATTAAAATCATAAAATATCTAAATGGTCCACACGGTGGATGTATAGGTCCACAAATATCTCCCTGAATTCTTTCCCGAAATGCTGGTGATTCAGAACCAACTTATCATATGAAGGCCGGATAATTAATTTTCCTTGTGAACAAGCAGCACATGTAAATTCATTAGATTGAAAAATCTTCTAGTTTTTCAATGGATGACCAAATGAATTTTCAATAATTCGACGCATCATTATTGATCCAGGATGGCCCAACCGATCATGCCAAATTTTTAAATGATTAGTCAGCTTCAGGCTGGTGCCAGCTTCTGGCTGGGTATAATAATTTTCAATGACTCGAATATTTGTGTAATACAATCCAGAAGATAATACAGGTAATTTTCCCACAACTTGTTTGTTTCCTGTAGTGATAACTTTTGTAATATAGAGATATTCAGCATCTCTTTCATTCATTGTCTCAATATAATATCCATTTAAATGGATATCCTTAAAACTCAATAAATTTCTTTGAGACTTTGAAGAGAACAAAGCATTTTCAGTGATTATTTTTGTTCCCTTTGGTAGTAGAATTTGAGCTCTTCCGGAGCCTTCAATTATTTTTGTACTACCAGAGATTGTACTAACATATGCCTTTTCAAATTTCAAAGTAAATAAATATTTCCGTTTATTAAATACGGAATGAGTGGTTGCACTGTCTGCTAGACAGATATCTGAGTCATTGTTCTTGGAACCAAATAGTTGAATGTCCATATCTTCATAAAAGAAAATAAATCATACATAAGAAAGTAATATTGAACTGAAATTTATTACAAATTAAAAGAACATTAAGAACATTAATAAAAATAAACAACAGATAAGAACATAAATATAAAATACATGGAAATAGACAACAAGATTATTCTTGTTTTATTTTCTTGCTTGCTTCTTCTGGATCAGCAAAATAATCATCAATATCGAAATATGAGTCGGACTGGAAGGCAGCATCTTGGCCATCATCTTGGACAAAATTTGTTTCAGCAACTTTATTTTTTCCTTTCAAAGATGATTGGTAAAGTTCTACCAAGTGCTTCGTTGTACGGCATGTCCGTGACCAATGACCTGTCATGCCACATCGATAGCAGACTGTCTCGTGATTTTTCTTATCATTATATTTGGCATCATTAGCATGTTTTCCTTTAGCCTTGCCATGGTTATAAATATTGCGGTCACGGTGATTAAAATTGTTCCTTCCACGTCCACGCCCACGTCCCTGGCCACGACCTTTTCCACGGCCACGACCAGAATTATCATGTACTGCTGCATTCGCTTCTGGGAATGGAGTAGAAGCAGTGGGACGTGACTCATGATTTTTCATCAGTAGCTCGTTATTTTGTTCAGCTACCAGGAGACAAGAAATTAAATCAGAATATTTTGTGAAACCCTTTTCACGATATTGCTGCTGCAGGAGCACATTTGATGCATGGAAAGTAGAGAATGTTTTTTCTAACATATCAGCATCAGTAATATCTTCTCCACACAGTTTTAACTGAGAGCTGATTCGAAACACAGCTGAATTATATTCATGCACAGATTTAAAATCTTGCAGCCTTAGGTGCATCCACTCGTAACGAGCTTTTGGGAGTATGACCTTCTTCAGGTGATCATACCTTTCTTTCAAATTCTTCTAAAGATCTGCAGGATCTTTGACAGTAAGATACTCCGTCTTTAGACTATCATGAAGATAATGACGGAGAAAGATCATGGCTTTTGCCTTATTTTGACTAGATACATTTTTTGCCTTTTCTTGACTAGTCCCTTCTTTATCTTGAGTAGATACGGCTTTTCCCTTATCTTGAGGAGATTTTATGGTATCTCCCAGGCCCTGAGCATCTAAATGCATTTCTATATCTAGTCTCCATGATAGATAATTTCTTCCGGAAATATCTAGGGCCTCAAACTCAAGCTTTGCAAGATTTGCCATTATAACAGTAAAGAAATAATAACAAAATATAAAACAAATATAAAGAGAAATAATAATAGAAATTATATAGTATATATGCTTACTCGATAAATCTTTCAGCTATATTAGTAGAATAATAATATGTAATATATATGTATGCTTACTCGATAAATCTTTCAGCTATATAAATACTATATATGTATAATAGAAATAATTAAAGTAGTAATAAGAAAAGGTTTAGAAATAATTACCTTGATAAGGTAGAGACTCGTGCTAATAACGTGTTATAAAATTGGGGGAGATTTTCACTATTTGATGGAATAATACAAACTTGTTCAAACTTGATCAAGGTAATAATACAACTTTGTAGGAAATAATAAAACTTTAATTATAACAAAATAGAGAATAATTATATTAATGATGGAGGGAGGAGAGAAAAGATGTGTATGGAAATTTGGAGAGAGTGAGTTTATGAAGATTGAAGATGTGAGTGTGTATAGAAATGAAGGAGGTATTTATAGGTGAAAATAGGAGGATAAAAACAAATGAGAATGATTAATTTAATAAGATAAAATCAAAAGGATATTAGGTAAAGGAAGATGGTATTAAGATTAGGACAAAGGGAATTATGGTGAGTAAATGGCCAAAAAGGTGAATCCAATTGGATATTAGGTTGAGGGGTAAAATATTTACCGAAGATAAATTAGGGTACAGTAAAAATAAGTTTTACTGTATGGTAACAATGACATTCACCCTAATTTATTTACAACAAAGTTGCAATTTAAGTTTCAGGGTTTAGATTTCGAGTCTTTTGGTAGAGGTGAATTCTGATAATTATATATAGTTAGTATCTCAGTAACGGAAAAAAAAAAAAAAGGGTTACAACTTGAACCCATTTATTTAAAGAGCCAAGGATATCTTATTTGTTATTTGCCGACTATATATAGAAGGGTTTGATCCAGTTGTTTTTTTGGTGACTTGTGATCAGCGCACCATTAATGAGGATACAGAGGAATTTACATAAAATGGAAGAGGATATACTTTAGTTCAATTCATGAAACCGCGACTATATATAGAAGGTTTTGATCCAGTTGTTTTTTTTGGTCACTTGTGCTCAGCGCACCATTAATGAGGATACAGAGGAATTTACATAAAATGGAAGAGGATATACTTTAGTTCAATTCATGAAACCGCGAAATATCTCTTTCACGCCGGAATTGTGATCGCTCAAGGAACAAATACGTCTCTAATACTGCTTACCTTAATTGGGCCAAATACGTCTCTAAAGTCCCTTCTTGTAGTGTTGCTAAAGCTGAGTTGTATGCGGTGTTGTATGGGCTTGATATGGCTATTGCTATTGGGATCACGGAGGTTATTATAGAATCAGATTATAAAGAGTTGATGGATGTTCTAAATGGTGTGGTTTCTAGTCGGTGGCAGGCTCACCCTTTGATGGTTGAGGTGCACACCCGTATGGCTTCTTTTAGTAGTTGTAGTTTTATTTATGTTGCTAGGGAAGGCAACCTGGTTGCTGACCATCTGGCTAGGTTAGGTTTGCAAGCGTCTTTGGATTTTCAGTTTTTTGATATGCCCCCTGGGGGTTGTAACCGCCTCCTTCAGGAGGATGTTTGCTCCATGTCCTGGGCTTCTGCTAGTTAAGTAATATATGCTCATGTTTCTACCAAAAAAAAAAAATTGGGCCAAATGTCATTTTCTAATCAAAAGCTATTAAGTGCAAAATACATTATTAGGATATCTGGTCCAGAAATAAACATGATAAAATCTTTAAACAATTAAATTTGTTCTTCTTTTTTCTTTACATTTTTTATGACGCAGAACCTATTATATATTTGTAAAGTTGATACCTTCAGGCGTTGACACATAGGATTTTAGAGGTGAAGCGTCCCGACCCGTATTTACCATACACAGTAAACACGTGCCGAAACTATTCTTATTGATGGAACAGACAGTACATCGCAGTAAAAATACTACACAGTAAATCAAATACATCAGCACACTGAATATAATACAACTGTTACCCATATCCAGGGATCATTATTCAATCCACTCAACAACAGCAGCTTAGTTCAAATAGACAACATCAAAGCAATAAAGGATTGCAGCAACACAACAACATAAATAGCACAACAGCGGAAGACTTAAATGCACATGCAACGAAGGTATGGATCCGGAGTCAGGTGGAGAAGAAAGCAGCAGCCATCGAACGTCGTACCTGAACTACGAAGCAACTAAACCTACGGGATGAAACCCCGCAGGCGAGGGGTGAGTCCGAAATGCTCACTGACAAAGGTTAAACAGTGATATATAATCAACCATAATACTTTCGAAGCAAACACAGACGATACAACAGAAGAATTCTACTAAAACATAACTGAGCCAAGACCAAAAGAATGTTTATTATTATTACCAATTTTATCTTCCGGGTCCCGTCACTGGACAAGCTAGGGCCGTACCTGGTTATTAACTAATTCCGGATGCTAGGCCAAATCACAATCCGGGATCAACATCCCAATATCAACAATCCAGGATCAACATCCCAATATCAACAAATCCGGAATCAACATCCCAATAACAACATCATCCGGGATCAACATCCCTAACAACCAACCAAACCGGCCATGACACCACAAAACTAGCCTCTAACCATCTAGTCGTACCACTACTTTCCACGTGACAATTAAATCATCATCTCAAATCCAGTCCAATTCCATTACTCTTTCATCAATTATCCATTTTTATTACCTCAGATTAATCCACAGACTCATCCAATCAACAATCTCATATAACTAATTATTCACAAATATCAGTTCAACATTAATCACAACACAGATTTCACCAATCAATAACACAGCTAACCAACAACAGCAACAATATCATAGCAATCAAATAGCCAACAATAATCATCTCAGCAGTTCAATCAAACAACAAATCATACACAGTATTACGGGCACATATCAAGGGTTATCCATCCTCACCTTAGCCGATTATCAGTTATGAAACTGTCCAACAGGCTCCAAGTCTGGTTCCTCAGGTATCTGCTCGTTATCAACTCCTATATCAAACAAATAATATGCACACATAAGTGATATGCAAATGTTATGCTACTGCTGTATACCGAAAAATAAATACCAATTCGTCTCGGTTACTCCCCCAGGTTAATTTTTCATTATCGTCATAATTCACCATTTATTTCCAGTGTCTAAGATAATACTGTACCTTTACCTATACCTATACACGGATATTATTCCGGTATAATACTTAATTTGATAATACCCTTCCTAAATTATTTCCTCAAAATAATTATTATACACTATATATTTTTCCAAAATATTATTTCCACCAATTATTTTTACTTCCCAAATTATTCCAGAATATTATTTTCCCAAAATTATTCCCATTTAATTCTATTTTCCAGATTATATTTTCTCTTCTTTTAAAAAAAAAAAAACCTGGACTGGGCCAAATAGTGCTAGCCCAACCCATTGCATAAGCCTAACCAAACCTCCAAATAGGAGCCTGGTTACAGGCCCATGCGATATGCCCAGCGGCACACCAGCCCACCCAAGTCAGCCCAGCCATTCTAGCCCAACTGACCAAACCCTAAACACATCGATTAAGCGCGGGTCGACCCGACCCGTGACCCAACCAAACAGGTCGTGTCTTTCTCACCTTCACAGGGCGGCGTGACGGCGAAAGACAGGGAACGAGGCAGGCGAGGCGGCGGGGAACGACGCAGATGATGGCAGAGGAGGCGCTAGGGAAGGGTGCTCCGCTACTGGTGGGCTTCGTCGTCGACGGGCAGAGAGAAGAAGAGACGGCGGCGTGAGCTTGGCTCGACGACAGCGACGTCGATCTGCAGCGGTGGAGGAGGAGGAAAAAGAAAAGAAGAAGAGGAGAGGGGGTGACGTGGCGGTTGTGTGTTGGTGTGGTGTGTGTGTTGTTTGTTGTTTTTTTTTTTTTTTCCAGGCAGTGTTTTAGCAAAATTGCAGGTGAAGCTTTTGTTGTAGAAGATGATGAAGGGATACTAAGCAAAAGGAGATGGTGGTGATGATGCACTGGGAAGAAGGAAAAAAAAAAGAATAAGAAACACGGCATAAGGCAATCATGCAGAACACTGGTGTAGCACGGGCAGAGTACTGGCAGTTCACATGCCTCACAGTGAATGGCGGCTGCAGCCTCCACACTGTGCAGCATGTGAGGCGGGTTCTGTCCGGACCAGAAAATAACTAATCTACCCCCTTGACTTTATTTCTGGCCCGATAATTCGGGTTAATCCCGACTTTTCTGGAGATTCTTGGACCCGAAAAATTCCAACATGGTCCGGAAATTCTGCAGAAAAATCCCGAGCGTGGGATAGGACTCGGTTTCGAAATTCGATGCACGAATTACCATAAATTAATTACCCAAGATTAATTTTTTTATGGTAAATAACGGTAAAATAAATTTTACGCTGACGGTAAAAACGTAAAAATTACCCGGGCTGTTACAGCCTACCCACCTTAAAAGAATTTCGTCCCCGAAATTCACTCCGGTGCTGTAAACAGTTGCGGATACTGAGAACGAATGTGCTCCTCAACTTCCCACGTGGACTCGTTCGCAGAGTGCTTGCTACACTTAACCTTTACCATAGGAATGACTCAGTTCCTCAACTGTCTGACTTCCCGAGCAAGTATCTGTTCTGGCAACTCTGTATACGTAAGATCCTCTGTGACCTCAACATCTGCTGTAGTAACCACATGGCTCGGATCAGATTTGTACCTCCTCAGCATGGAAACATGAAACAAATCATGAATCCGGGACAACTCCTCTGGTAAAGATAATCTGTACGCCAAGGGTCCAACCCTTTCCACAATCTCATATGGTCCGATGTACCTGGGACTCAGCTTCCCTCTTTTCCTGAATCTGATAACACCCTTCCATGGTGCAACTCGAAGGAAAACTCTTTCTCCCACTTGGTACTCCATCTCACGACGATGCTTATCAGCATAACTCTTCTGTCGGTCCTATGCTGCTCTCATACTCTGCTTAACTACCTGAATCTTGTCAACTGTCTGCTTGACCAAATCTGGGTTCACAATCAAACGGAGACCTTCTTCAATCCAACATACTGGACTTCGGCATTTCCTTCCGTAAAGAGCTTCAAACGGTGGCATGCCAATGCTGGAATGAAAACTGTTGTTGTAGGCGAACTCCGCTAAGGACAAATACTGATCCTAACTCCCACTGAAATTAAGAGGACAAGCCCTTAGCATGTCTTCCAGTGTCTGAATAGTCCTCTTTGACTGTCCGTCTGTTTGAGGATGAAACGCGGTACTGAAACACAACTTCGTACCCAAAGCTGTTTGCAGACTCTTCCAAAACCGTGATGTGAATCTCGGATCTCTGTCTGAGACTATGGACTTAGGAATCCCATGTAGTCTCACAATCTCTACAACATACTGTTTCGCCAACTTATCCATAGTATCTGTCTGTCGGATGGGGAGAAAATGAGCTAATTTTGTAAGTCGATCAACCATAACCCTGATGGCATCACGCTGTCTTCGGGTCAACGGTAATCCAACCACAAAATCCATAGTGATCATCTCCCACTTCCACTCTGGCACTGACAAAGATCTCATCTTTCCTGCTGGAGCCTGATGCTCGGCTTTCACTTGCTGACAAGTGATACACTTAGCCACATACTCGACTACATCTTTCTTCATATGCGACCACCCAAAATGACTCCTCAAATTCTGATACATCTTGGTGCTTCCGGGATGCATAGCATACGACGTCATATGTCTTTCTTCCAGAATCCGACTGCGTAGGTCACCAACACTGGGTACACATAGACGTTTCTCCAGCATCAATGCACTATCCTCAGCTATGCGAAACTTGTCTTCTTTCCCACTACGGACTGCTTCCTTCAGCTTGATCAAGTCGGGATCTCCATCTTGTAGTTCCACAGTCCAGCCTCTCAGGTTAGACTTGACTTCAATATGGGTCAGCAAAGCTCCTGTCTCATCAATTGATAAATCAACTCCCATCTTCCTTACCTCGATAAGTGAGGACATCGAGTAGGTCGTGGAAGCATCTTCTGGTTGTCTCCGGCTCAAAGCATCTGCTACAACATTAGCTTTTCCAGGGTGATACTCAATAGTACAATCATAATCATTCAGCAACTCAACCCAACGTCGTTGTCGCAGGTTAAGTTCCTTCTGAGTCATGATGTACTTGAGACTCTTATGATCTGTGAAGATCCTGCATCTCTCTCCAAATAGATAATGTCACCAAATCTTCAAAGCAAGGATCACTGTGGCCATCTCTAGATCATGTGTCGGGTAATTCTTCTCATGTGGTCTCAACTGTCTTGAAGCATAGACAATCACTCGGCCTTTTTGCATCAGAACTGCTCCCAAACCAAGACCTGAAGCATCACAAAACAGCACATACTCCACTCCTGGCTTAGGTACTATCAAGACTAGTGTTGTTGTCAACTTCTCCTTTAGTTCATCAAAACTCTTCTGGCAGGCATCACTCCATACAAAAGCTTGATCTTTCCTCAATAGCTTGGTCATGGGACTAGCTATCAAGGAAAAACCCTCGATGAATCTCCGGTAATATCCTGCAAGGCCAAGAAAACTCCTGAGTTCGGGTACCGTCTTGGGCGGCTCCCACTCTAGAACAACTTTCACTTTAGCAGGGTCAACCTTAATCCCATCTCTGGATACAACATGCCCAAAGAATGCAACTTCCTCAAGCCAGAACTCGCACTTGCTGAACTTGGCATACAACTCTTTCTCTCGCAGTCTCTGTAGTACTACCCTCAGGTGCTCCTTATGTTCTTCCCTGCTCTTGAGTATATCAGAATGTCGTCGATGAAGACTACCACAAAATTGCCCAAGAACTCGTTCAGGACCAAGTGCATCAAGCACATAAAAACTGCTGGTGCATTGGTCAAACTGAAAGGAACCACTGTGAACTCAAAGTGCCCATACCGAGTACGGAAGGTTCCTTCTCTCCAATCTTGACCTGATGGTAGCCAGATTGAAGATCTATCTTGGAAAATACAGTAGCTCCCTGTAGCTGATTAAAAAGGTCATCAATGCTGGGAAGCGGGTACTTGTTCTTCACTGTCACTTTGTTCAGCTGTCGGTAGCCCACACACATCCGCAAACTGCCATCTTTCTTCTTCACAAAGAGGACTGGTGATCCCCAGGGTGATGTGCTAGGTCGGGTAAAACCCTTCTTGAGCAGCTCGTCCAACTGCTTCTTTAACTTCTGGAGTTCTATCGGTGCCATCCGATATGGTGCCATCGAGATAGGTGTCATTCCCGGCATCAAATCGATGGTGTACTCAACTTCCCTGTTAGGTGGCAATCCTGGCAGATCCTCTGGAAACACATCTGGAAACTCCCTCACAACTATGATGTCCCCCAAAACCAGAGTCTGAGCTTCTTCACCCTTGACATGGGTCAACAAAGCATCTGGACTCAAAGGCTTCATCCCAATATCCTGGTTAGTAGAGATACTACATGTAGTAGCAGCTCTCCCAATACCTGTCAACAAAACCTTACGCCCACCATCGGAAGTCAACAGCACTTTCTTGGTTCGATAGTTCACCATAGCACTGTACTTGGACAACTAATCCATCCCCAAGATGATATCGAAACCTCCCATGTTCATCACAACCAACCGTGCAAGAAAAACCTCGCTATCGTACGAAAGAGAAACGTCTCTGCACACATGGGTTAACCTGACCACTATACCCGCAGGTAACCTAACCCTCATCGGACAAGTTAAACTCTCTCCCGTACAGTTACGTAGTATTGCAAAGCTTTGCGCAATAAATGAATGCGTAGCAACAGGATCAATCAAAGTATAAGCAGTACTACCAAAGACTATAAAAGTACCTGCTATAACATCGGCATTCTCTGGATCCTCATCAACAGTGATCACCAATGCTCTCGGCATTGCTGCACTCTAATTCATGGCTGACTGGGTCCTAGCAAGAACAACTCCACGTCCTCGGCCTCGGCCAGCTCCAGAACCACTAGGTACACTGGCAACTGAAGCTTGCACCGTCTGAACAGGTGTCGTACCTCTAGATCTTCCCAACTTGGGACAAGCATATCGGTAGTGCCCAACTTCGTTACACTCATAGCACCTCACCTGAGACAGAGGGGGTCTCGGGCGAGCATTCCAAGATGAAGTCCCTCCAGACTGAGTCCAAGAAATGCCTCGGTTGTTGTAGTTGTTGTTCCATCCATGTCCCTGACTAGCTGGCATGAACCTGACTCTGTACATATCCTAACCGGTTCACTGGTGTCTGGAACCTCTTGTTCTGTCCCCCAGAACTCTGTGCAGCATGCCTCTTACGGATCTCCTATTGCTCCCTCTCATTGCCCAGCCAGAAAATCTCGGCTCTTAGGGCATCTGTCAGCATGTCCTGGTAAGTCTTATAGACCTTGCACCCCATGACTGTCTGGATGCCAGATTGAAGACCATCCCAGAAACGTTTACAACTGGCCTCTGGAGTAGCAACAAACTCGCTGGCATAGATGGACAGACGGTTGAATTTGATCTCATAATCATTGACCGTCTGATCTGGTCCCTGTTGTAGTCCCAGAAACTCTCGTCTTAGCTGGTCCTGGTATGCCTCAGAAACAAACTTCCTTCGAAACATCTCCATGAACTGGTTCCACGGCATAGTGATAGGTGTCGGCATGTCCCTGGTAGTAGACTCCCACCAATCAACGGCATCTCCTCGGAACATGGCAGCGGCATATCTGGCCCACTTGTCGTTCCTGCATGTCAGCTTCAGCATAACCCTATTCATCTGTCTGAGCCACTGGTCAGCATCCTGTGGTCTAGTGACACCGGTAAAAATCTCTGCCCCAAGCTTCTCCAGCTTCATATACACTGGATCCTCGACTGGTCCCTGGTTTTCCTGTTCTCGAGCTCCCATAGCATCGATACGTGCATCCCTGGCTTCTTGCCTTCGCAGAATCTGAGTTACCACATTTAACATCTGCGTAGGGTCTCCCAAAGGAATATTCGAAAGGTGTTCCAGACCTCCCACAACTTGCTGCGGTTGATCCACCGATACCTGATCGTCATCTAGGTAACCTCCAACATGCCGATTCCCTCCAACCGGATCCATTCGTACCTATATGAGAATGTATATGTAAGCATATCATATCATGTCGTGACAAATCTTATGCACAAACAAACAATCATGCAATCACAGTTATGTCCCTAATGACCTACAGCCTGCTCCGCTACCAAAATGAAGCGCCCCGACCCGTATTTACCATACACAGTAAACACGTGCTGAAACTATTCTTATTGATGGAACAGACAGTACATCGCAGTAAAAATACTACACAGTAAATCAAATACATCAGCACACTGAATATAATACAACTGTCACCCATACCCGGGGACCATTATTCAATCCACTCAACAACAGCAGCTTAGTTCAAATAGACAACATCAAAGCAATAAAAGGATTGCAGCAACACACCAACATAAATAGCATAGCAGCAGAAGACTTAAATGCACATGCAACGGAGGTATGGATCCGGAGTCAGGTGGAGAAGAAAGCAGCTGCCATCGAACGTCGTACCTGAACTACGAAGCAACTAAACCTACGGGATGAAACCCCGCAGGTGAGGGGTGAGTCCGAAGTGCTCAACGACGAAGGATAAAAAGTGATATATGATCAACCATAATACTTTCGAAGCAAACACAGAGAATACAACAGAAGAATTCTACTAAAATATAACTGAGCCAAGACCAAAAGAATGTTTATTATTATTACCAATTTTATCTTCCGGGCCCCGTCACTGGACAAGCTAGGGCCGTACCTGGTTATTAACTAATTCCAGATGCCAGGCCAAATCACAATCCGGGATCAACATCCCAATATCAACAATTCGGGATCAACATCCCAATATCAACAAATCCGGGATCAACATCCCAATATCAACATCATCCGGGATCAACATCCCCAACAACCAAACAAACCGGCCATGACACCACAGAACTAGCCTCTAACCATCTAGTCGTACCACTACTTTCCACGTGACAATTAAATCATCATCTCAAATCCAGTCCAATTCCATTACTCTTTCATCATTTATCCATTTTTATTACCTTAGATTAATCCACATACTCATCCAATCAACAATCTCATATCACTAATTATTCACAAATATCAGTTCAACATTAATCACAGCACAGATTTCACCAATCAATAACACAGCTAACCAACAACAGCAACAATATCATAGCAATTAAATAGCCAACAATAATCATCTCAGCAGTTCAATCAAACAACAAATCATACACAGTATTACGGACACATATCAAGGGTTATCCATCCTCACCTTAGCCGATTATCAGTTATGAAACTGTCCAACAGACTCCAAGTCCGGTTCCTCAGGTATCTGCTCGTTATCAACTCCTATATCAAACAAATAATATGCACACATAAGTGATATGCAAATGTCATGCTACTACTGTATACCGAAAAATAAATACCAATTCGTCTCGGTTACTCCCCCAGGTTAATTTTCACTATCGTCATAATTTACCATTTATTTTCAGTGTCTAAGATAATACTGTACCTTTACCTATACCTATACACGGATATTATTCCGGTACAATACTTACTTTGATAATACCCTTCCTAAATTATTTCCTCAAAATAATTATTATACACTATATATTTTTCCAAAATATTATTTCCACCAATTATTTTTACTTCCCAAATTATTCTAGAATATTATTTTCCCAAAATTATTCCCATTTAATTCTATTTTCCAGATTATATTTTCTCTTCTTCTTTTTTTTAAAAAACCTGGACTGGGCCAAATAGTGCTAGCCCAACCCATTGCATAAGCCTAACCAAACCTCCAAATAGGAGCCTGGTTACAGGCCCAGCGGCACACCAGCCCACCCAAGTCAGCCCAGCCATCCTAGCCAACTGACCAAACCCTAAACACATCCATTAAGCGCGGGTCGACCCGACCCGAGACCCAACCAAATGGGTCGCGTCTTCCTCACCTTCACAGGGCATCGTGACGGCGGAGCATAGGGAACGAGGCAGGCGAGGCGGCGGGGAACAACGCAGACGACGGCAGAGGAGGCGCGAGGGAAGGGTGCTCGGCTGCTGGTGGGGTTCGTCGTCGACGGGCAGAGAGGAGAAGAGATGGCGGCGTGAGCTTGGCTCGACGGCAGCGACGTCTGTGGAAGCCCGTACCCCAATTAAATAAAAATAAAATGATTAAATGAAAAAGAGTTACCAAAATACTCTTGAAACCCGGGGTACAAAAAAACCGATGCTTCGGCATACAAACATTTTCCATGAAAATGTATTAACAACGAGATGTCATAAAAGTAAATGAGATCAACCGGCTTAACAAGTAGTAAGCCATCACGGCATCTCGCCGACATAATATCACAAAATCAACTCCGGCTAACTGCCGATATAGAGATAAAATATTTATGACATCTCGAGTTATTTCACATGCAGCGGAAGATAAAAATAATAATAATACTCAAGATAGAAAATATCATGCATATGGCCCTATGGATCCCACCGAGAGATAAAGCACAACTACCTGCTGAAGTGACTGCGTCTGATCTCCGAGTCGAAGGTATAAGTGAGTCTGCACGCTAACTAAAGTCTGAAAAACAACGGTGGCGATTATGTGAGTCGCCTACTCAGTGAACATTAAAAGTCTAAGTATACATGAAAGTGAAGTCATGCTCGTAGGGTGAGTAGCTCACGAGCACAAGTACAGCATACAAGCAAATCAGAATCA
The DNA here is from genome assembly GCA_028386065.3 of Turnera subulata. NCBI lineage: Eukaryota > Viridiplantae > Streptophyta > Magnoliopsida > Malpighiales > Passifloraceae > Turnera > Turnera subulata. The sequence continues at coordinate 62,240 of JAKUCV010007596.1, forward strand.
CACACCAACACATAAACATCTTATTGTATTATTGTTCTTATTATTTAGATTTAATGCGATATTTTAATTATTATAATTAATATTTTTATCATTATGGGCCCTCTACTGTGAGTCAAGTCTCGGTAGCGCATCTGATCAGATCAGGGTGTGAAACCCAAATGTCGAACCTCAGAAGGGGTAGATTCTGAGGCCAAAAACCACTGATAAATCTCGAGTGGCCGCTAGCTACCTGAGGGTGCACTCAGACACACCTAACCGGTGCAAGTCTTCCAGGGGTGCACCTACATCCCCTGGGCATGCTAAACAGCATAATGTGACCCGAGGGTACCCAACCCTCCCTCGGGGCTACCAACCGACGCCACAGTAGAATTTAGTATTTTATTCTTAATTACACTTTACATTTCTGTTGAAGTACATTATGTCTTTCAGGGAAGTGTGAATGGTATGTGTCCCTGTTTAATCCGGGCCTTCGGCCCATAACTACTCACTATCACCAAAAGCTTATTACATGTTATATTTCATACAGTTTTTCATGTAGAATTTAGGCATGTGAATCAATCAAGCATACAATTCCAATCATCGAATGTAGCAAACAAGGCAAGTAAACAAACAAACCACACCAACATGCATTCACAAAACATATATAAAAAGACTTGTAATGTCACCTCAAAATGCAGATTATGACTCCTTCCCGATCCGAGTCTACAGCTCCCGAGGTATCTCTCGTGCCTGAATACCGGTACATAATATAATCACTAAACCCATTTTAGAAATAAAAACGTGTATGTGTACTAATGGTATGCTCTAATCGAGTAACTCCCGACCCTAACTATCCGATTAACAGATTACCGGGCCTAAGTCCAAAAAGGATACTTTTCCTTCTATAACTCCAATGATTAGGGATCTAATGTTCATTGATTTAAGTTCATTAACGGTTCTCGGGCCTAAAGCCCACTAACTCCTAAATCACAAATTTTGGGCCGCGAGCCCACTTCCGTAAGTCCATATTTACCGATTATGAAATTGGGCTTCGAGCCCGCTCTTAGTGTCCGTGAATTTAATTATCCTTAATTAGGTCTTAAGTCTATCACTTTAAGTCCATTTAAAACAATCTAAGTTTCACATTGGAATTATTGGGCTTGGGCTCGGTTTTTCCTAAAACCATCCTAGAGTCATCCCGAGCCCAAGATTAATCGGCCTAAAGTACTATCCGTGTCGGTATTTTCTCCCGGCCACACACTCTAACTCTCCGCTCTCGGAAATCCTCAATTCACCAAATATATAAATATAAATGTGTTTCGTAAAAATAAATTCCAAAATTTAAGTACATAACATAACCGAGACTAATCATAGACAATTACCGTCTAACACTCGTAAAAACGAGAAATATAGTCTGCTGGGCAGAACCCGAGCCTTCGCCGGAAAATTCCCGAGCCCTCGCCGGA
>JAKUCV010007597.1:2752-57321 GCA_028386065.3 Turnera subulata
AGCGTAAGCTTATGATCTTCTGGATCATAGTTGAGCTTGTGTTCATCAAAATTATTACATACAATCACATTCACTTCAAGGAATGGACCAGGGCCAATACGACAAGATCTATAATTTCTTTTTATTATTGTAAGTATGAGTTTCTGTACTCTTCAAAAGTATATGCTCTTCCAGAGCGAAAATATACGATCTTCTAGATCATTTTAAAAATATGTATTCTTCAGGAACATATTCGGATTTATGCTCTTCTGGAGCATGATAATCTTATTTCTCGTTTTCGAATTATATTGACATCCACACATATAATTCTCCCCCTGTGGATGTCAACTTTGCATAGTCTTAGGGACTAAAAACGTAAGGCATTATTCGAGAAACAATTATAAATTTCTGAAAAGTAAATAAAATAGATCGCAACGCGTAACAATATAAATTGAACATAAAATAAATTGAATATAAAATGAATTGCTCCTTCAGGGTAAGCAAGTATAATATCAATGTCCATCTTCGTGATGGTCATACAATATCCATCTTCTTGATGGTTATACAAATAGCCACCTTCTAGTGGTCTTACAACGTCCATCGACTGGTGGACATACAATATCATGGTCATCATCTTGACCCAATATAGTTTCATCCATATTACATTTTGTCCGGCGGGGACGCACATTTCGTTAGAAGCGTTTTTCCTTTTCTGAGTCTTCTGGACTCTGTCATTTACTATTATCAGTTAAATTTCTGCTCGCATTTCAGCATTTAACGCCCATAGCAAATTTCTTCCGGAAATTTTGGGGCCCAAAGTTAAATAACATAATTGAATAAATAAATGCTGAATTAAAATAAACAAACAGGGGCTTTTTCTTAATTACCCCAATTAAAATAAATGACAGAAAAGTAAATACAATGGGCCTTTTTATTAATTAGCCCAATAAAAATTAAATTGCTGAAAATAAGTGCAATGGGCCTATAGCGAACCCAATAAAAATTAAATTTCAGTAAAATAAAAGCGATGGGCCTTATACGAGCCCAATAAAAAAATATAAAGAAATAGGCGGCTTAGCCGGCCATTATGGGCCTTTCATGAGCCCAAATAAAGCATAAATAAAATTAAAACATAAATTTAAATGCAGTGGGCCCTTTAATAGCCCAATCGGAATTTAAATAAAAAAAACCAAAAATATGCTTACTCGATAAATCTTTCAGCAATAATACATATAATATATATGACTAATATCCGGTTACTATTCCGGTATGTATATGCCATTAGCCTTCTGGGCTTGGCGGGGAAAATCCCAAGGCATCGGATGCGGATCGAACACTTCGGGGTTCGTCGGATCGGCCAAAAACGCTATTCACGGTTGCTAGATCGGTCAAAATTACTATTCACGCCTTCTGGGCTTGCCAGAAAATAACCCGAGGGATAAAATTCTGGCCAAACACTTCGGGGTTCGCCGGGAAAAATTCGAGGTTTCAAATTCCGGCCAAAATCACAATTCACGATCGCCGAAAATTATTATTCACCGTGCCGGATAATTTTCCGAGGCACTAAATTCCGGCCAAGCACTTAGGGGCTTGCCGGGAAATCCGTAGATGCTAAATTCCGTGTTCGCCGAATCCCGGCCAAACACTGTTCATGCCGGATTCCGGCCAAAAATCACTATTCACGTAAATTCTCCATTAACAACATTACAATCCCAACAACAATTCACAGCAACAATTAAAAACAACAACAACAAACATCCATCTCCCATCCACAAACAACCAAAATGAAATAAACACAATAATCAACCAAAAACAAATAAACACAATAATCAACCAAAATCAAATAAACACAATAAACACAGCATCCATTCAATCATCCAAAATACAATTTCATACAATGATAAATTAATTATCAACAACAAAATAATTTATTTTGTTTTCGTCTAGGACCCAATTAAAAATATAATTGACGAAAGGACTAAATTATAGGGACTTACCTGCATAAATCGGGAGTCCAGGGACCAAAGTGTAACCCGTGGTCATCTTCTTCATGGCTCCTCCTTGGTGCAGACGGCCGGCGACGCGACGAACGGCGAGGAGCAGGACGACACGGCGCGGCACAGGAGGAGGCGAGGCGAGGCAGAGCGCGCGAGGAGCAGCGGCTGCGACTGTGGCTGCTGCGGCTGCTGGCGACGGGGTCGGCGTCGGATCGCTTGACCCGTCGGATCTGTAGCAGGTCGGTGCGAACAGCAGGGGAGGAGGAAGACGGGGGCGCGGAGGCGCGAGGCCGGAAAGGACGAGGAAGGTGGGAGAGGCGGCGACGGCACTGGTGGGAGAGGCGGCAAACCCGTTTTGGGTTACTTGGGTTGCCGGACCGCCGTCGGGTCTTCCACTCCTGGCGGCGCGTCCGGCGGCGGGAGGTGGCGACGAAGGCGGCGACGAGCTGGCGACGACGAGAGGAAGACGATGGTGTGGGTGGTGTCGTGAGATGTGGCCGGGAACAAATTCGCGTGAACAGTAACTAAGGTATTCAAAGTTGGCAGAGTTCTTCCTCCTCTCCTTTTTTTTCTTTCTTTCTCTGCAATTTTTTTCTTGCTAAAACGAAGTACGGGTAGAGTCAAATTCGTGCTGATAACGTGTTATAAATAACATGTTAATAAAGAAAAATTCATGATGAAGATGTGAAGAGGAAAGGAGAAGCAGGAGGAAGATGATGAAGTTGGGAAGAGAGTTTCGGTTTTTCATATCTCCCATATCTTTATCTTACACAATATATATATATAATAATAGAGTGTATACTGTATGTATACATAATACAAACAGTATTCATACTATATAAATATATATTTTATAACACTTGCCATTATTCTTCTTTTTCCAGTCCAATTATTTAAGTTATATGTGTACACTAATTTTACATATGTAAAATTAGAACAACAGAGTGGAGATGTTTCACTTCAACTGTATCCCATCCAAAAGACATGGTCCAAAGTTTCAAACTAACATGACGGCAATGTCCAAAATGTCCCCCAGAAAGGATATGTTTCTGGTGGCCTGAAGCAAACTACACATCCAAAAAAAACTTGGATATGACCAAACCCCCCTAAGGATACAACTCTGTGTACCCGTTGCTTCATTCTAACTTTCTCTTGCTCAAAGCTGTAATGGCACAGTTAGCTAATCTAAATGGTCTCACTGAGGCACTTCCAATCAGACCAAAGCTTAACAACATAACAAAAGCTCCAAAGAGAGCGAAAATACTTGGTTTTCTAGGCAAGAAACAAGACCATGTTCAAGAAAATCCATTGCAGGTTTCAAGAAGGCTGGCATTAGCCCTCTCTTCAATAGCTCTTATTGGAATTTCTGGCAACGGAGTCGCTCTTGCCAAGGATAATGGCTTATGGATTGAAGATTTTCCTTTGCCTGTGCCTTCTGCAGACAACAGTAAGCTTTTCTTCTATCAGTAGTCTGTGTTACTGTTTTAGTTGTGGTGCATGCAAAATGATGATGAGACTCCCTTATTGCACGCACTTTCTCTTGTTTGTGTACAATCCAGATCTTGATAATGAGAAGACAGGGACTCGTAATTTCCTGAAGAAAAGAATTTATGTTGCTAACATTCCAGTTCAAACCAGAAGGCGAAGAATAAAGAAGTACGCCTTTGATCTTATGGCAATGGAAGATTTGATTGGACCAGATACTTTGAACTGGGTTCAGAGGTTTTTGACACTCAAGACCACCTTCCTTTACTTCGACTTTGACAAAATTATCACTGCAGCGCCAGTTGATGAAAAGCAGCCCCTTCTTGATCTGGCTAACAGATTGTTTGACAATGTTGAGAAGGTAAATCATTTCCTTTCCAGGCTATTAATGGTTGCAGGAGACTTCATTCTTCATAAGCCTCTCTGAGTGGAATCTTACAGTTTAATTTCTGGAAAATTTGACAGGTTTACGATGCATCAAGGAGGAAAAATTTTGCTGACACAGAATCAAGTTATGCAGACACAAGGGTGATTCTCCGAGAGGTCATGGACAGAATGGCATAGATATAAAAAGCCAGGTTGATCAGTTTAGCTACAGCATTTGCTGAATCATGTCTTTGGCGTGCATTACTGTACTGATATGAAAAGTGTACTTTAGCGGTTCAACTTTAATGGTTCAACTTTAATGATACCTCCCATATTGCACAGGGTCTGGTTTCAGACTAAGGAGGACTAATAAATAGATGTAAACACAAGCACAGCATCGTGACTTGTGTGATTCATCAATAATTCATTAAAAGAAAAAAAATGAACTGGAGGTAAACCTTTCCTTTTAATGATACAAATGCAACATCTTTGTTCACTATACAAGTTACAATCAGCTGCTGTTAGGATCACTCTCACTCCATCAACTTATCAGAGCTCAGTATAGAGAGATACAGACAACTAAATAATCTGAAGTGAAAAATGAGACGTCAGTGCTCACAAGAGAATCAACCAAAACTCAAGCGAGAGTCTGAAGACCGGAGATTGGTCTGACGTCGGGGAACCCCTATCTCACAGGCATTAACTCTAGAAGCAAACCGGAGAGAGCATAGTGACTCCCCCACTGAAGAAGGATCAGGAGAGATATTCACAAACATCAGCGTCTTCGAGTCTCCTCCCAGACATGGCTGAATGAACAAAAGAGTTTAGAGGATGCTACAATTTCTTGATAACAAAAACTCCAATCAATTCGAAAGAGTAGCATGGGAAACACCAATTGCACATTGATCTAAACTAGGTGTAAATGTCAAGGCCAGCAACCTTGTATTTCTTACTTTCCAAAATAATTAACAAAAAAAAAGGACAATGACTCTACTGAATATGCTAAAAGTGGCTAAACTTCCACAGTTTGCACTATTATTTAGCCCCCTCAGGAATTTACTAAAACAATTTCTGCAGCAGTGTCAGAAATAGATTTTCTTTTCTCCAAAACATTGAAGATATTGAGGATAACGAAAGAAACTCGGTCAATACCTTGTCACAAGATCTCAAGGAAATCATCTCCACAAGGAAGTTGAAGGCATGAAAATATAGGACATTTAATATCTCCGTCCCAAACTATATCAATCTCCAATACCAGTTAAATTGAACATCTTTAAAGCACATAGATGATTACCTGAAGTAGATAAGTGAGCTTTGAGTTTCTAAATGGAACGTGATCCTCCTTCTTTGCCAGGGCAAAGATAACGTCGCTTAAAGAAGATAAACTCTTATTGATTGCCTGCCAAAAAAAAATTTATAAGGGAAGACTGAAAACCAGAATAGAACATGAAAAGGAAAACTTTAAATTATAATTACAGAGTCCAAGTACCTGAGTTTCTTTCAATCTGTCTCCGGTTGAACCACTCTTGGAAAGACGCTCACTTCCAGCAAGATCAATTAGATTGAGGACTCCTTGCACTTGTTGTTCAGTGCTCTATGGATATAAAGAGTAAAATCAATCTTAACAGAAACCATCGCAACAAAAGAAGAGGACTATCAAAAATTGTGTTCGTACCTCATTACTACCAGATATCCGTAATGTGAAAACAAAATGACTTCTGGATGACTGTTCGTTCATCTGTGTCTTGCCAACAGACCTGCAGGAACAAAAATAGAAAACTTTGGTTCCAAATTCCAACTAGTTCGAGTTAAAAGACTAAACTGAATCTACCACATTCTAATTATCCGAATCAGTGTCCCTATGAAATAGATATGTGGTTCTTTCTTGTAATGGCTACAATTAAAACAGTTTCATCACAATTAAGAGGCGTCAAAACCAAAAATAAGCAGCAATCTTAGTTTCAAAAGTTGCATGCAGTTCCTAGTATATGTTCAGGATTAGAGACAACAAAGCACTTGACAAAAGTTTATATTCTAAATCCAAACCAAACTATTTTACCTGCAGCGAGCGGCCTGATCCAAAAGGAATGAGACTTCCCTACTACTGCGAACGTCCACGATGGTGAGATCAGAGACATGAGTGTTCCCATTTGCATCGTGTTTAATTGCACATTGCTTTCCATTGCTACCATCTAGCCTTGACGAATCTCGATTCGTAGATAACAGATCACGAATTGTTTCATTGTATATCTCCAACATTGAGACCTGCAGTTGTTTGTATATTATACTTATGCTCAATCAGATCCTGAAGAAAATGTTAAAGATTTTAAAAGTACAAATTCTGAGGAGATTACTCTTCACCTGCATTTCATACTTCCAGCCTTGGGACTGAAGAGCTTGCCTGGTCTGGAATATTTGTTCCAATGACCTTGGTATCAACCCTTTCTGCTCAGGTTGTCCTGGTTTACCCATCATGGTATATGTTTTACCTGAACCTGTTTGGCCATAGGCAAAAATGCAAACCTGGAGAAAAGCATGACCACTCCCTTAAGAAAATGTATAGTACACATCTTAACAAAAGTGAGGAAAGATAACAGTTGAAACACAGTCAACCTAAAGTTAATGACTACAAAATGCAAATCTGAAAATAGATTAAAATGATTACATTTCATGTAAAAGCCTACTGACGCAGTTGCCACATGTTATTAGACATATATCTGGAAGTTTTATTAAAAGACTTCAGACTTAGATCATCACCTTATAACCATCAAGAGCGCTTTGAACGAGCTGTGAAATTTCCACAAAGACATCTTCTTGCGGTGCATCAGGTGTAAATACTTTGTCAAAAGTGAAAGAAAACTTTTGCCCTGATCAGAATACAAAATCACATTAACTTTATAGTTTTAAGCCTAGTTATGGACATCGACCTGTATGGTACGCATGAAGAAATTTATATGCAGGTTTGCAGAAGCATACCTTGCTGCAATAAATCAATGCCACGTCCAAGAGCCTCCATTGTTGTGGGATACGTCAGAACCTTGCCTTCAGAGCCAGGACTATCTTCAGGCAACAAAGGCCGTACTCGACAGAACACACGAATGTTTCCTTTCAGTTCCTGCAGAACAAAAGGTCTCACCAAGATTAATATGTGACAAACAAAACCAAACAAAAGAAAGGAAGTCATGGTAGCATACCAAGATTGTATTGTGTAACTTTTTCCGTAGTTTCTCTCCCTCAACAAGTTTAAGTTCTGCATCTTCCAAGCGATTCTGTAACTCGCTTATAAGTTCCTTCTGGGCTTCAAATTCACTTCTCGTCTCAAATGCAGATAAATCAGATACCTGAATGGAAATAATTTTAGGTATGAAGATGTTTCAACCACCGCTTTTAGATAACAGAAATGAATCAGCAAATATAAAATATTCCTGAAGACCCGATAAGTACCCGTAATTTATCACGGGCAACATCTAGCTCGTCCTGCAATGCACTCAACTGGTTACTCTGAGATAAGCAGCGCTCCTGCATGGATAATTTGGCACATTAGCATAAGCAGTTGGAAACGCATATGAGCTTAGAGAAGAAATGAGCAAATGATATAGAAAAACAGACCTCTAGTTCAGCCGATCTTGATTCCAGTTCTTCACAATTGACCACTTCAGCTGTCAAAGCTTGCACTTGTTGCAACTGTCGATCACGATCATCTCTCACCTCTTGAAGCTCTGCTCTTAGAGATGCAACTTCATTTATCATGGCCTCTTTCTGTTTTGTAACTTCTTCAAGAGATTCCTAATATGCCACGAACAAAATTCGAGTCATTGCCAGATTCATAAGATTCTATCACTCCATACAGAAATTATTCAAAAGAATCGTCAACAGGGAGTACGATGTTCTTACATGTGAGAATGTACAACTGTATCTTGACAACGGACTAAGAAAAGTATAAATCCAATATCATATGTTAACATCTTAAAATTTCAAAGGTAGCATTCTCTACAGAGTGACAACTTGAAAGGTTCTCTACAAATTTCATGAGTAGCATTCCCTACAGATTTAGCATTCTGTAGAGGTTCTGCCTATACCTGAAGACATGTAACCGGTCTATGGAACTACAAGTAACTAAGAAAAATGTTACATTTTGCAAGCCTATAAGCTTCTCACCCACATGATTTTACTGTGAGAGCATCCAACCCAAAGAAAAGGCCACTTAGTGGAGAGATCATGCGCATCATTTTCCATTTTACTATCATTTCAAAAGGCTCTAACACTTACCAATCCACAGGTCTATTAAGATGATTGGTAGGCATAAAATAATCTACGTTCCTTGACAAGTTTCCTTTAGAGTGACAAAAGCTAAAAGTTGGATCAATTAAAACCTCAGCACACGCATAATTTTTCAGCGCATATACAGTTAGTGTTTCATTTGCAACTATTTTTGGCATGCAACAAGTGACCACTCTAACAAGAGAAGACATAAAGACTCACCTTGCACGAAGTATACTGATCTTGAAATGATTGGTATTGACCCCTTAAAATGCCGAGGTTCTCCACCATAGAAGCTTTCTCCTTCTCTCCACGCTTGACAGTTTCATGAGCTGCATCAAGATCTGTCTGAAGCTTGCTATTATATAGCTGTAGGCTTGAATTGTACTCTTGTAACAGCTTGTACATATCATTTACGGAAGTTATCTGCAGCATTGAGAAGTCCAGGTAAGCTAACAAGCAAGAGTCAGGACTTGTTTGAAATATTTTGCTTTATTACCCTCTGATTGGCACTTTGAAGCTCTCCTTGAGCCTTTCGAAGTTCTTCTGAGAGGGAAGCCTGAGACTTTTCAATACTAACTCTAGCCTCCTTTTCCCTTGCAAGGGAATCCACTGCAGCCTGGTGGTTGGGTACAATTGAAGAAGAAGAGGAAGGATTTATAAGTAAATCTACAAAACTCTATAGGAAAATTCTATCAAACATAGAATTTTTCTTTTTTTTTCTTGTCCTCCTCACCAACTTCTCTGATTCTTCTTTGGAAAGTTTATCCTGTAAAGATGACAGACTCCTCCTTAACTCCACAATAATCAAATTCATCTCTTCTTCCTTGTTTTTCAGCATCAAATCTATAGTCAAATACAAGGATTTTGCATCAATAAGCATATCCACATAGAGAGAAAAACTCAAAAAAAAAAAAAAAGAGGAAACTGAAACATACCCATTTCAGCACATCTTTCCTCTGTAAATTCCAGGGCATTCTGCAATTTTTCTTGTTCATATAGGTAACTTCCTTCTAGTTCTTGAAACCATCTTATGCAAAGCCTTAGCCTCTTTATATAATCCATCATATTCTCACATCTCTCCTACAAAAAGCCCCCAACCAAATAAGAAATTCATCCATTTATAAAAGCCATATGTACATATCAGTGAACCACCATAACCTTCTGCTAGAAAGGCCACAGACTAACCTTGTAATTGAACTTGCTTTTGTACCTCAGTCTCTCACTCAACAGGGCATCCACATCATCCCTTGTGAACTCAATGCCTCCATAGTCTGATCCAGCATTACTGGTGGGAGCAGTACTTGGAGTGAGCTCTTGTTCTCCATTAACAAGAGAGAATGCGTGCCTGAATCTGCCATTATTCGCCTTCCCAACCATTTTTGCAAGTCCGAGCCTTTGCCAACTCTCTACAAGCACCTCATCACCAATATGCTTCCTCTACAAAACCCACATGTGACGAAAGGAGACCCAAAAAAAGAAACAAAAACACAAAAGGAAAAAAGAAGGTTCAGCTTCAAACTGCCAAAACAGAGACACTCATTGCCACCAACTTCTCTTCTGAACACAAAAAAATAAAGAATGGAACTTTAAATCCAAAACAGGATAACAAGCGAAACCCATTAAATGAAAACGAAAATATACACAAGGCAAACAGAGTAAGAGAGACCCACTAGTACTGGGACCAAGGAGATCAAGACCCAGAATATTAGAAACGGTAGAAAAAAAAAAAAGGGGGGGGGGGGGGGGGGGAGCTTACATGTGAAGGGGGTGAAGAACAAGTAGTGGAGGTGGGTGTGGGAGAGCTAAGTGGAGGCTTGTTCTGGTTCTTGCAGGCCATTTAGAAGCAAAGAATGGGAGAAATATACTAGTAATTATTTTGTTTTTTTCATTAATCCTAATTCTAGTAATAATAATAATCTCTTTTTTTTTTTTTTTGTAAAATGTTCCTCTTCTGTTTTTAGTTAGAGTAGAGAGAAGAAGAAGAGGAGATGGGGAAGTTTGGTCTGGAGTTTGGTGGGGCCATTGTTTGCATTGGAAGTTACCACAGAAATTGCTTGTTTTTGAAGAGCCCCAAGAGAGGAAACCCTCCCCCCCCCCCCCTACCTAAAAAAAACACAGAATATGCTGCTAAACTGAGAAAGAAAAAACAGACCCAGTTTTATAATTATTATGACTTGAGAAAAAAAAATGGTGATGATGGTGGCGGTGGTGGCGGTGGATCTGTTTGTTTTCTGTTAAATGTGTGTGGCTGTTTTGGTAAATAAGGGCGGTTTCTGTAGGTGATTATTTACCGTTGGAGTTCGAACTTTTTTAAATTATGGATCAGGCGGCATGTGACAAGGCGTTAGTTATTGACCGTTATGACCGGATTGCCCTTCACTTCTTCCACCAATTTACGGTTTTTGGTTCTCCCATTTGACTGGGTTGCTCCCCCCCCATTAGGTCTTTTGTTTTCTCGGGCCATGATAAGATTCTTGATTTATTTTTTGGTTAAAAAAGAGAATCGAATTTTTTTATGGGACTCTTTTTTATATATAATTATATTGAGAAGGTATTATCCGACTTTATGTATAGCTCAAGTTATGAAAGCATTTTTATCAAACAGAAGTTAGGTCTCATTATTTGGGACCATTTTGTGTTTGGTCGGCATTAATTCTTTTGGCAAAACCCATTGTGAATAGTGACACAAATTTCATACCCCAAAAACCATCAAAATAATAAGTTCTTAAAATTTTTTTTTCAAAAAGCGGAATACATATATTTGTTCGCCCATCGGAACAGTGAGACAAACTTCTACCGTATCCGACCGCTGACAGATTGAATGAACGGTCTTACACGTTCTAAAACCGGATTGTTAATAAATATAAAGGAAGTGAATTGAATTGTGTGATTTTGGTTGTTTGGTTGATTGATTCTGATACAAGAAGCGTACACGTATTTATAGACGTGAACTCAATTGTAAACAACTTCCAAATTTAGTTTTTTTCGCGAACAATCCACTTTACATCCTTTGGATCACCCTACTCTTCAAAATTCAGCTTGCAAATCCTATTTTCAAATCTTTAGAAATCAATTAAGTTGAAATTTGAAATCGAATCACTGGCCGATAAGTTCCTCTTAGCCGACACGGTGGTCTTCAAAATCAAGTCACAAGACCTGACGATCATACTTTCTAGAAAACAGGGCCTCAAATAAGATCTTTAAAACTTAAAACAAGGTCTATGAGAAGCTGAAAGTATCTAGGCACCTGGCCTCCAATAATATGATCTCTAAAACCGAGATTCCAAATTAAGTACCCAAACTCTCTGAGGGCATAAACAATATTAAGGAATAATAATAAGACTCAAAACTTATTTTCTTTCAAGGGGATATTCAAATTTAATTTTTTTTGGGTTTAAAAAAAATTCTAGACTCCAATACAATACATTGTACACAATTGAAATATTAATTTGGCAGAAAAACAAATTTTATCCTCTCAGTCATCGAAATTATACATCAAGGTGTGAGAAGTGAAAACATGTTTCGTCAAATTATTGTTTTTAAATTTTTTTGTGTTTCTTCTTTCAGGTAGCTAGCACGTGACATCCTAGTCTCATGGTCATTTGTTGAATTAAAAACCCAGATGAATACAAGAGAGACCAGTGTGTAAGTATGGAGTTCTGAATAATTCCTATCCGTCCTCATGCACACTTTGTTTCAGAGGGAATAGATTGATCAAAGTCCAAAAGAAATAAATGTCTTGTACCACCCCATCCATTATTGTCATTTCTTCATACTCTTTTTTTATACATATAAAATGTTAGATCTCCGTATTTAAAAATTTTCAGTCACATTCTCAACCATTTGGCGAATTAGATCTTCATCAGTCATTTTCCATGGAAATTTTTTTTTTTGTGAACATCCCATGGCAAAGATTACGTTTCCCTATCGATATATCACTCCATCAACTATACATTAGCTATGTCTGAAACGCCCCGACCCGTATTTACCGTACCCAGTAAACACGTGCCGAAACTGTGACAACCCAATCAGACAAAGCCCAGCATACAGTGTATACAACAGGAATATGGGCTCAACAGCCCAAAATAGTAAACATCAATAACAACATAACCGGCCCAATGGCCCAATAATATCAAATAACTGCACAGCGGAAGACTTAATAACTCACAAAACACTATACGCGACATAGATGCAAACTATGGATCCGAGCCCTGTCCAAGGGATAACGCCGCAGCCTGTCTGGAATGCACCAAACCTGTGCCAAAAATAACTCGTCCTACGGGATGAAAGCCTGCAGGTAGGGGTGAGTCCGAAGTGCTCACCGACGAAGGAAAGACAATCAATATGCACACTATAATTACTCAAGTCAACACAAGCTAAACAGCCAAACACACCAAAATAAGACCCGACCCAAAACCGGTCCAAGACCAAAAAGACTCAAATAAAATCCAACTTCCAATTTTATCTTTTCGGGCCCCGTCACGGATAAGCTAGAGGTCAGACCTGGTTATCAACATATTCCGGGTGCCAGACCAAATCCAGAGAACCCAGGGATCGACATCCCAAAAATACGAACCCAGGGATAGACATCCCAAAAATAATCACGGGATAGACATCCCAAGCATAGACATGCTTATCACAAGAACCCAGGTCAAGGCCACCACAAAATAGTCTTAAACCATCGAGTCGTACCACTACTTATCACGTGACAATTATATTATCATCATCAAAATCAAATCTCAGGGATCAACATCCCTAACCAAAATACCGGGATAGACATCCCTATCCAAAATCAAGGATCGACATCCTTATCACAATTTATTATTTATTCCGTTATTCTTAAACCAAAAAGACGCAAGGATAAACATCCAAAAAAAAAACCAACATGGGATAAACATCCCGACAACAATCAAGACCATGGGATAAACATCCCGAAAACAAACACAACAAATGTAGCAACCAACAGTGCAACAATCATCAAACACAACAACCGAGTAATATAGGCACATATAGAAGGAAATCCATCCTCACCTTGGCCGATTACTCAACTCCGGAGACAATGACCGGTCCGACACCAGCTCCTCAGGAACTGTCGGATATCCAACCTATACAGCAAAACAATATACACTCACATAAATGCACATAATCGGCATACTATGATGCCAAAACTGCGAAATACCCATCCCGGTTACATATCTTTTATCATCATCCTTTACCGAAAATATTATACCGTACGTATATCCGAATATAATTTCGGTACCACACTTTAATTAAAACTTTTTTCCAAAATACTTTCATAAAATAATTATAATTTTCCAAAATTATAATCTCCATAATTTTTCCAGAAAAATAATAACCTATTTATAATTTCCTGAAAATATATATAGTATTTATCTTTTCCTATATATAATAATATTTCCCAACACAAAATATAATTACCTTTAATTTTCAAAGTACATATATATATATATTCCTCAACCATAATTTTCTAGAGAAAATAATACATATATTAAATTTCCAGAATTTATTTTCATGGTATACATATATTTTCTGTAACAGCCCGGGTAAAAATTTGGATTTTTACCGGGACTGTAGAAGTCTTTTTACCGTGATTTACTATTGAATTAATCTTGGGTAATTAATTCACGGTAAATCGGGAGTTGTTTTTTTTCGAAACCGAGGGTTTTTCCGTGCTCGGGAGTATCTTTCCGACTAACCGAGCCTCGGTTTTCAGTTCCGAGAGTTGGACGATGCTCAGGAGGATTAATCGGATTTTCCGAGCTCAAGTCATATTTTTGGACTCGGGACGGAAAATTACGATTTTGCCCCTGTCCTCTTCCTTTTCTTCTTTTCTTTTCTTCTTTTCTTTCCTCTTTTTCTCTTTTCTTTTTTTTCCTTTCTTTCCCGTCACCTTCCACCTCCCGCCCGTGACCCGTCGCTGGCCCACCTTCCCTTCCTGCTCCTCTCCCGTGAACCCATGTCTGCCACCTTCCCTTGCCTTCTCACCCGTGGCCCTCTTGTCTTCCCCTCTCTCCCTTATCTCCTCTTTCTCTGCCGAACAACACCACCATCTCCCTACCTTCCTTCCTCTTCTCTTTTCTCCTTCTCCTACCGCGCCGACCGCACCTACACCACAACCCTGCCACGCACGCGCCACCATCTTCCTCCTCACAGCCCGCGTACCACCGCCCGAGTATTCCGCCTCCTCTCTGCCGACGTACGCCAGCAGGCCACGTCAATGCTCTCCTTTCTCCTCCTCGCAGTAGCGTCGTCGCCCCTTCGTGGTGCAGCCGCCGGCCACGAACAGGAGCCCCATCGACGCCTCCCCTCAGCTGCGCCACCGCCGCGTGTTCTGTTGCATCGCCGCCTGCATTGCCGTTCGTGTTGAGTCTGACCCGGCATTGTAGATGATGGGTTAGGGTTTGGTTTTGTGGGCTTAGAGTTAGGGGTTTGGGTTGAAGGATGGGGTTGGCATGGTGGGTCTGATATTGGTTGGGCTTGGGTAGTTAGAGGGTTGGATTTTCTGTTGGGCTTAACATTATACCTGGCCCAACCCGAAATTTAAATAATATGTATATAATTATTATCGCATTTTATAATCTGGAAATATATATATATTATGGGTTATATATTTTTTCTGGAAATAAATAATTATCCTCAAACAATATTCTTAAGGAATTGTGATATGATTTATAACACATTAAAAAAAAATATTACTTTGTGGAAATTAATTCGATATATAAATTACGGATATGTTTCTAAATATATATATATGTATATTAATAAATTCGCATTTATTATCGGAAAAATAAGTTATATGGTTATATTTTCTGGAAATGGAGTTTTCCAAAGAAAATAATAATTGGAAACTATATTTGGAAAGTATAATAATTTTTATGGAATATTATGGAAAATATATATATTATAAATTCTAGAAAAATTATAGTAATTATTATTTTGGGAAATTATAATTATGAAATATATTTTGAAAAGAGTTTTAATTAAAGTATGGTACCGAAATTATATTCGGATATACGTACGGTAAATATTTTCGGTAAATGAACCGGGATGGGTATTTCGTAAAATTGGCATCATGACATACTCTTATGTGCATTTATGTGAGTGTATGTTGTTTTGTTGTATAGGTTCGGATATAGGGCAGTTTCCAGAGGAGCCGGCGTCGGACCGACTGATGTTTCCAGAGTTGAGTAATCGGCTAAGGTGAGGTTAAGTAAATATTTATATACTTGCCGTAGTACCAAGTTGCTGTTGTGTTATATGCTTGGATAATTCTCTGTTGTTGTGAATAGTTGTTGTGGGTTGAATTAAGTTGATATTGGTTGCCGTTGATGTTGCTGAATTGATGCTACTGTTGATGTTATTAAATATGTTAGAAATGTTGGTGCTAGTAGATTATTACTGTTGTTGACTGTGAAAATGTGGGAGTCGAGTATCGAGGGTACTATTATGGGAATAGTTTGGAATAAGTCTATATTATCCAGACGAGCGGAGAGGCTGCGAGCCTGCTCGGGATAATGTGTTGATGATTGGTTAACAGTATAGTGGTAACAAGACTAAAATGGTAATCTTAATAAATTGGATACACTTAGACATCTAGTAAGTCACAGTTAAATGTTGGAACAGCCAGATGGTAGTCTCATTTTATGGTGCTGGGGGAGAGTGTGCTTGGGGTCTGCTCCCTGTTTGTGCCAGTTTTACGTGGAGGTACCAGGGCGGGGTCCACGGGCTAGCTAGCTTGACTACCAAGCGACGGTCATCATTTAACTTGTGATAGGGGCCCTGATAATAAAATTGGAATAGCGTGTCTAGGATCACAAATGTGTCCTTTAAGGTTCGTGAGAACCTTTGTTGATTATTGGTGATGTGACTTGGATTATTTACGGTGTTTGTATATGTATATTTGCTTATGGGTTTTACCCGGTGGGCACTTCGGACTCACCCCTCACCTGTGGGCTTTCATCCCGTAGGTTGAGTTATTTGTGGTTCAGGTATGTTGCATTCCAGACAGGCTGCGGCATCATCCCTTGGACAGGACTCGGATCCATAGTTTGCATTTGTGTCGCATACAGTGTCATGTGAGTTTTAAATTCTTCCGCTGTGCATTACTTTGTCATTATTGGGCCATTGGGCCGGTTTGGTTTCTTTGTGAGTCGTTAAGTCTTCCGCTATGCTGTTTATTATTGTTGTTGGGCCATTGGGCCGGTTATGATGTCATTGATGTTGGGCCGTAGGGCCATATTGTTGTTTATATTTTTGGGCTGTTGAGCCAGGGTTTATATTTTGTACACGGTATGCTGGGTCATGTTGGGTTGGGTTGTCACAGTTCCGACACGTGTTTACTATGTACGGTAAATACGGGTCGGGGCGTTTCATTTTGGTAGCGGAGCAGGCGTTAGGTCTTGTTGGGCAGTCTTTGTGTGTTTGTTGTCTTGTTTGCATAGTTCGCTCCAGTTATTTATTATTTTATATCATTTTAAATAGTGCATTATGGATCCAGTCAAGGGACGCCAGCTGTCGCGGAACATACACATATGAGGTAAATGATGCCATAATATGCAAAAATACAAATATTATTGATAATACTAATATTTTGATATTACAAACAGAAATATTACATTGATTTTTGATATTTTATAAAAAGGGAAATATTATACTGATATTTGATATTTTATAAAAATAATAAAAAAAATACATTTAACGATTCGGAACGACGTTGACACGGAAGCTAGTGGGGTCGTTGTTGATGTTGACCGTGACCCTGTCACTCCACGAGAACCACATGCCGCCTCTGTCGCGCTGGCCAGGAATCTCGAACCGGTTTGCTGTAGAGAACCGGAGTGGGATCAGACCGTGACCGTCCCGTGGTTGCCACTGCGTCTCCGTCAGAAGAACCATGTTCGGTTTGTACTGGTTCTTCAGGTCCCTCAGAGTACGCGAGAACTCCTGGGCACGCCTTGCTACTCCTCTGCAGTTCCACACCAGCAGTCGCGCTTTTGGCCAAGTTGGAGGTAGTCGTGTCATTCGGGGCATGCTCTGAGCCGTCATCGAGAGCTGGTAGTAGGCGCCTTGCTCCACAGTTTGGCAAGTGGACTCCAGGTTGAACTCTTGTAGCCTTTCGGAGATGAAGAACATCACGGAGTTCGCTGATCCGTAGAAGGATGTCATCAGAGTTCCATGGTCCTCCAGGAAGAAGGTCTCTTCCATGAGAGTGACGAAGAACCGCGATGAGTAGAGTTCGTCGACGAAGACCAGACGCGGCATTTTGCCGAGCTCGTTCGGAAGCTCCTCTGGACATTCGTTGATCATGCTGTACGCCAGACGGTTTCTCCTGCCAAGATTGGCACCTTTGACGAAGAAGACTGATGAGAGAGCAGGCATCTTGATTTGGACGTGTGGGGTTTTGTTTTACGAGCGTTGTGTTTTATTTGTCTGAACGGTTTGTTTGCTTTTAAATTGCTTTTGGTGATTTACACCTCTCCGCTCCGTCTTTTATACTTTTATGGGGAGCGTGATTACCATTTTCGATTTTCAAGATTTGCTTTTGAAAATTTGTCGTTGCTTCATTTATTACTTTGTTACTTTATATGTTTTACGGGCTACTAAGCCAGTGTTTTACAGCTCTTTTCTGACTCACGATTTTCTGACGCCCTGGCTACTTTGTCTTTTCTTTTTATGGCCTTTCTATATTTTTCTTGCATCTTTTACCACATGCATTCGTGACCGTTGAGGCTAGATGGATGGGACCGCACCTCGAGTAGAGCGCATATGCGACAAGGTTACAGCTGTTTGGACATCGTAGAGAGATACGAGACGAGACAAACATTTTGGCTCATGCGGAATTTTTGAACAAGTGGGTATCGTGTCTTTTGAGGGACACAGGACGTTCCCGTGATCATCGCCGTGTGAGTTAACGAAACAGACGTCACCGTTAGCTGTGCGCGTTACGTTTCTTGGTTCGAGGGTGTTTACGTCCGATACGAGCACCGATCATGAAAACGTGTTTTGTTTTAACTTCTTTATATTTTCGTTTGGGTTAAACGAGATTTAATTTTTAGATTATTTATATTTGATTTTATATTCTTATTGTTGATTTTTGTTTTGCTTTGTGATGTTTTTATTTTTCAGTTAGCATGAGTTTTCACAATTGAACAAGAGTTTTTATTTAAAAACGAAACTTATTTTATTAATTTTATAATAGTTTTACAACGGAGAAGGAGTAATCTACTGAGTTACTTGCTTCTCTAAGAATTTTACAAGATTTTGGACATTTTTCATGTGTGGAAAGAGTTCCGCACATGCCAGTTCTATTTGCGCTACCGCCGAGCTGATCTTCTTCAGAGAGACGTTCAGCTGCGTCAGCGTCTGCTGTGGAGTGCTACTTTCAGCAGTAGCCTTGTCCTTTCGATCTTCAGCCTTCTGGTTGGCACGCTTCTTCCGTCGTTTTGGGGAGACGACCATGTGCTCCTTCAGGCCGATGATGTTCGTCTTGAACCGCTTCTTGGGAGGTTCTTCATCGGAGCTTGTCGGGAAGGCAGTGCCACCGATGTAGCTGTTGTTCTCGGAGTTTGAGGTAGTCCTTGATCTCAGTGGAGAGTCCATGACTGTGTGGGAGTATGCCAGTCATGAGGTTTGGTATTTATAAGCGGACGAGATGTCGCTTAAGGGTATAAGCGGTATCTCGGGTTGAGGTTGAACACTTGGCAGAGTGTGCCAGAAGCTTATCGTGGTAGGACCCACGGATGAGAAGGAATTTTGGGGACGAAATTCTTTTTAAGGGGGGTAGAATGTAACAGCCCGGATTTTTACCGGGACTGTAGAAGTCTTTTTACCGTGATTTACTATTGAATTAATCTTGGGTAATTAATTCACGGTAAATCGGGAGTTGTTTTTTTTCGAAACCGAGGGTTTTCCCGCGCTCGGGAGTATCTTTCCGACTAACCGAGCCTCGGTTTTCAGTTCCGAGAGTTGGACGATGCTCAGGAGGATTAATCGGATTTTCCGAGCTCAAGTCATATTTTTGGACTCGGGACGGGAAATTACGATTTTGCCCCTGTCCTCTTCCTTTTCTTCTTTTCTTTTCTTCTTTTCTTTCCTCTTTTTCTCTTTTCTTTTTTTTCCTTTCTTTCCCGTCACCTTCCACCTCCCGCCCGTGACCCGTCGCTGGCCCACCTTCCCTTCCTGCTCCTCTCCCGTGAACCCATGTCTGCCACCTTCCCTTGCCTTCTCACCCGTGGCCCTCTTGTCTTCCCCTCTCTCCCTTATCTCCTCTTTCTCTGCCAAACAACACCACCATCTCTCTACCTTCCTTCCTCTTCTCTTTTCTCCTTCTCCTACCGCGCCGACCGCACCTACACCACAACCCTGCCACGCACGCGCCACCATCTTCCTCCTCACAGCCCGCGTACCACCACCCGAGTATTCCGCCTCCTCTCTGCCGACGTACGCCAGCAGGCCACGTCAATGCTCTCCTTTCTCCTCCTCGCAGTAGCGTCGTCGCCCCTTCGTGGTGCAGCCGCCGGCCACGAACAGGAGCCCCATCGACGCCTCCCCTCAGCTGCGCCACCGCCGCGTGTTCTGTTGCATCGCCGCCTGCATTGCCGTTCGTGTTGAGTCTGACCCGGCATTGTAGATGATGGGTTAGGGTTTGGTTTTGTGGGCTTAGAGTTAGGGGTTTGGGTTGAAGGATGGGGTTGGCATGGTGGGTCTGATATTGGTTGGGCTTGGGTAGTTAGAGGGTTGGATTTTCTGTTGGGCTTAACATTATACCTGGCCCAACCCGAAATTTAAATAATATGTATATAATTATTATTGCATTTTATAATCTGGAAATATATATATATTATGGGTTATATATTTTTTTGGAAATAAATAATTATCCTCAAACAATATTCTTAAGGAATTGTGATATGATTTATAACACATTAAAAAAAAGAAAATATTACTTTGTGGAAATTAATTCGATATATAAATTACGGATATGTTTCTAAATATATATATATATATATGTATATTAATAAATTCGCATTTATTATCGGAAAAATAAGTTATATGGTTATATTTTCTGGAAATGGAGTTTTCCAAAGAAAATAATAATTGGAAACTATATTTGGAAAGTATAATAACTTTTATGGAATATTATGGAAAATATATATATTATAAATTCCAGAAAAATTATAGTAATTATTATTTTGGGAAATTATAATTATGAAATATATTTTGAAAAGAGTTTTAATTAAAGTATGGTACCGAAATTATATTCGGATATACGTACGGTAAATATTTTCGGTAAATGGAAATAATAACCTACAAGTAACCGGGATGGGTATTTCGTAAAATTGGCATCATGACATACTCTTATGTGCATTTATGTGAGTGCATGTTGTTTTGTTGTATAGGTTCGGATATCGGACAGTTTCCCGAGGAGCCGGCGTCGGATCGACTGATGTTTCCAGAGTTGAGTAATCGACTAAGGTGAGGTTAAGTAAATATTTATATACTTGCCGTAGTACCAAGTTACTGTTGTGTTATATGCTTGGATAATTCTCTGTTGTTGTGAATAGTTGTTGTGGGTTGAATTAAGTTGATATTGGTTGCTGTTGATGTTGCTGAATTGATGCTACTGTTGATGTTATTAAATATGTTAGAAATGTTGGTGCTAGTAGATTATTACTGTTGTTGACTGTGAAAATGTGGGAGTCGAGTATCGAGGGTACTATTATGGGAATAGTTTGGAATACGTCTATATTATCCAGACGAGCGGAGAGGCTGCGAGCCTACTTGGGATAATGTGTTGATGATTAGTTAACAGTATAGTGGTAACAAGACTAAAATGGTAATCTTAATAAATTGGATACACTTAGACATCTAGTAAGTCACAGTTAAATGTTGGAACAGCCAGATGGTAGTCTCATTTTATGGTGCTGGGGAGAGTGTGCTTGGGGTCTGCTCCCTGTCTGTACCGATTATTATTTTTAGGCACTGGGGGAGAGTGTGCTTAGGGTCTGCTCCCTGTCTGTACCAGTTTTACGTGGAGGTACCAGGGCGGGGTCCACGGACTAGCTAGCTTGACTACCAGGCGACTGTCATCATTTAACTTGTGATAGGGGCCCTGATAATAAAATTGGAATAGCGTGTCTAGGATCACAAATGTGTCCTTTAAGGTTCGTGAGAACCTTTGTTGATTATTGGTGATGTGACTTGGATTATTTACGGTGTTTGTATATGTATATTTGCTTATGGGTTTTACCCGGTGGGCACTTCGGACTCACCCCTCACCTGCGGGCTTTCATCCCGTAGGTTGAGTTATTTGTGGTTCAGGTATGTTGCATTCCAGACAGGCTGCGGCGTCATCCCTTGGACAGGACTCGGATCCATAGTTTGCATTTGTGTCGCATACAGTGTCATGTGAGTTTTAAAGTCTTCCGCTGTGCATTACTTTGTCATTATTGGGCCATTGGGCCGGTTTGGTTTCTTTGTGAGTCGTTAAGTCTTCCGCTGTGCTGTTTATTATTGTTGTTGGGCCATTGGGCTGGTTATGATGTCATTGATGTTGGGCCGTAGGGCCATATTGTTGTTTATATTTTTGGGCTGTTGAGCCAGGGTTTATATTTTATACACGGTATGCTGGGTCATGTTGGGTTGGGTTGTCACAGTTCCGGCACGTGTTTACTGTGTACGGTAAATACGGATCGGGGCGTTTCATTTTCCAAATAATAATAGTTTTTCCAAAACAAAACTTAATTATTTATCAAAGTATATATATTTATATTTTTCGCAAAATACCAAAATTAAACTAACCATAATTTTCTCAAAGTACATATTTTTTCTCCAAAATTAAATACCAGCAAATAAATAAATAAATATATATGTATATTGTTTTGTTTTTTTTTAATTAAAAACAGAAACTGGTCGCAACCCGGATCCAGACCCAGGTGCGACCCGGACAGCACAGCGGGTCACCCGACCTTACCAGCGGGTACAGAGGCGGCGGCGCGACGACAGCTCGAGGGAAGGTCGAGCGAGCACAGCAGCGGCATCAGGTGGCTTGGTGCGGCGCGAGAGCGGCGGAAAGGAGGCGCTGCGACGGCAGGCGGCAGAGCAGGCGCGGAGGAAGCAAGATCCGCCGGGGTCTGTCGTGGGTCAACGGCGAATCACGGCGGCTCCGGCGATGGAAGACGACGGGGGCGACGGGGTTGAGGTCGCGACGGCACGGGGAAGGCCATGGTGTGGGCGGTGCGGCGAACGGCAGCGCGGAGGCGTTCGACGTGAACAGTAGCCGAGGGTGACGGTGAACAGTAGCCGGGTTTTCTGTTTTTCTTTCTTTTTTTCCGATTTTTCTTTTCTTTTCTTTTCCGATTTTCCCTTTCTTTTTTATATATTTTTGTTTCTCTTTTTTTTTCCTCCCTCTCTATTTTTCTGTTTTTCTGTTTTTTTTCTTTTCTTTTCTTTTTCTTTTCCTTTTTTTCTTTTTCTCTCTTTTTTTTTCTTTTCTTTCTTTTTCTTTTTCTTCTCCTCTTCCTCTCTTCTTCCTTTCTTCTCCTGCTTCCTTCTTTTTATAAACCGTAAATTACTGTTACACTTGTGATTCCTCCATAATGCAGATAGCAAGTCCGGTCCGGACCAGAAAATAACTGATACCCCCTTAGTTATTTTCCGGTGTGATTTTTCCGAAAATCCCGGAACCCGAAAAATCCACGGAAAAATCACGAGCGCGGGAAAACTCTCGATTTCGAAAAACGACGCCCGATTTACCTTGAATTAATTACCCAAGATTAATTCAACAGTAAATCACGGTAAAAAGACTTTTACAGTCCCGGTAAAAATCAAAATTTTTACCCGGACTGTTACAATGTCTTTCATAATAAACAAATAAATAAATAAAAGACAGTAATGAGATTTTAACCGGAGAGACTAAGACACTAAACACTGTGTTCGTTATCAGTAATATATTTTTTGATGCAATAATTTTGGCAAAGTATCTTGCATTCACTTAGTTCCTCGGGTGGCCATATAGATAAGATTCTCTTAACATATATATAAGTTTTGTTGGAAAGTCCACTCCCGTTTGACCCATCGGTAGGTCTATTAGTTCATGAAATTCGAAGATTGTTTTTTTGATACTATCATGAAATTCGAAGATGAGTGGATCAATGAGTTGTGCTCCTGCCGTTTTGATATCTTAATCAATAATTGAGCAGTTCAACTTGTTGACTTGCATAGATTTTGTGACTATAAATGGATAAATACTTATATTAATCTAGTTCTAGTATAAGAAAAAGTTAGATATATAAGAACATGTTACCAATGTCTAAACCATTTAGTTAATTAGTTTGCTTCTAACTCTTTATATGTAGTAGACAATAGTTGTCAAGACCTTGGTAGGTTGCTGTCGTATTGTGCTGTCAGCGGCAAAAGAAAATGGGTTATAATTTGTAGTTGCATTTTCACCCGACCTATTCGAAGATTTTTGCACGTAACACACTTGAAAATTTCCTTTCATTTTGACCCAAAAAAGCCAGTCGCTGGGATTTAATTTAATACCCCTACCAAAAAGAAATCTCCATTTCGGCCAAAACCGTCAACACAACACAATTCGTTAGTGCAGCGGTAACTTTATGAAGGATGATTATAAAAAGAATTAGTGGTTAAAACGACTATGTATGGATGATCTGGTCGAGAGCTATTGGGACAAGTGTTTTATTGTTAATATTGTATTTATATCCCAATAATACATATTATCTACCAAACCTTAGCAAACAACATTTGTTCTTGCAAGTTAGGTTACCTTCCTCTAGTATCTGTCTATCATGTAATGTAGACTGCCAATAAATTTTTTTATTAAGGTTGAAGGAAGAATGTAAGAAAATGGTGCTTACCAGATAAAGCTTCTAAGTTCTAATAGAGATGATAAAAAATTTAGAAGAAGAGAAAATATATATATATAGGATGGTTGGTTTAGACAGATTAATACGTATGCAAGAGTTTAAAAACCTACCGAATTGTTGAATTGGATTTAATCACGAACCAATCTCAACTCCAGATCACAGGTTTTTTTTTTGGACATAGTGGGTTACACAAAAGGTGTTTAATTTACCCACCATTTCATCTTCTTGGCTTTGGCACACACAAGAAAAAAAAATCTTAAAAACTAAATCCTGAAATGAGTTCCAGAGTTCACTTCCTAGTAAAAGCTGACCATCCATCATGATCAATGTTTACCAATATTTAATTAGTCACAAATATGAAATAGAAGAGGTAAGAGATGCCTATCTCACATGGTGCAAGTAGTTGTAATATCGATTTGCCTTTTGGTCTCTAGTTACATCCATGTGGACTTTTCCTCATAATTGATAATCTTTTGGATGCTTTCTCTTCTATTTTATTTGATAAATTCATATTATATCTCCCAAAAAGAGTTATATGCATCTATCCCAAACTTGTTGCGGTAAACCAAATAACAAATGAAAAGAGAGCATAAGATGTTGATATCATGACTTTTCAGTATAGCTTAATCTTCTTTACTACTCGAACAATGGCTGGCATCTTCCTTTAATGCTGCTATACGACCCTGCATCTTCTTGATCTGTTATCGCTTGCCTTCGTCGTGATAGTAATTAATGACATGACATGTAAGCTCCGCAACTCATCGTACATGAACTATAAATTTCTCATATGATCATTGATCGCTTGCGGTTGCATTTCCACAAATTAATAGCTGCATTTCGGATGCCACTATATATATATTGAATGCTTTTGACATAATAGGTAGTGGTAGCCCTGACACACGTTACTATGGCAAAAAAAAATGGTACCATATTAATTGCCTCCTCACGAAGCAATTTGGTGATCTTTCTTTTCTTCCTGAGAATGAACGTGATCTCACTTGATTTAGCGTAAAGAAGACAAAAGGGCTCATGTACGAGCCAAAAGTCTTTCTTTTTATTACCTTCGTTTGATAAACCAATATCATGTTCTTAATATAGGAAACACAGCATCAACCTAATAGGTTCTGGTGCATAACCTAAATGTAAAGGAACTTATGGAGTCAATTTTATCCTTGGCAAATAACCCTTAAACATGCATTACCTATTGAAGAATCTGTCTTGGGAATTTATAGCCAAAAGGTTGTCCTGGAACCAATCAACATTAATCATGGCCTCGTGGACGAGCACAACCTTCCTCCACATATTTCTAACAAAAGAAATCATTTGTACCCGTCTCCATATGCGCATCCAATAAAATAAGGAACATAAAATGCTTAATAAAAGGTGAGTAGCCTAATTAAGTTCTTGACTTGGGTGGACAATGTCCAATTCTGAAATAGTGGGTTTCCCAGATTGGGCGTAAACCAAGAAAACAACCAAAAAAAATGTAATTAACCTTGAACAATTGTTATGTTCCACGGTTTTGTAATTATGCTGCTCATTGTCTTAGCAGCAACCTAGCTAGGAGAATACAACTACCATACGACCCACCTCGGAACAATTTGTACTTGGCCTCCTCGGATTGTGCTGATGTTTCAGGCCATTAATGAAATTACAATTAATGGCGCGGCTTAGTACATGTCATAGCGAATCAAATGTACAGAGGTGATCTGTCAATTACCTATTTTGATGTATCGAGTAGGTTGATCAAGTGTCACATTAGGAGGTAGGTTGGTCAATTTCTATTTTGATTGTGAAGGAATTCATGTACATATACATAATATAAGAAGACTTATCTGTAAGAGTGAAGCGGAAGCGTTGTCAGGATCGGGAGCCACGGCTTGAATTACTGGTCGGTGGAGACCGTCACAGTGTGTCGGATCGGCCTCCAAGTTTCCACGATCTAAACCCTAGAATGTAGTAAGCAGGTTATCTGTGTTTACCCAACAGATGTACAATGTGTACAATGAGTAGTGTCTCAGCCTCTCCTTATGATGGCTTATATACTGTACTAGTTGGGCCCAGTTGGGCTTAAGTGATCACCCCTTGTGGGTGGACTCACTATTTTCCAACATCTCCCACTCACACATAATGGGAGTGCTCATAAACACAATCATAAGAAACAAATTCTCATAAAAAACTGCAAACATCCATACAGGGAAGTAGAATCGTGCGACCAGCATACTGTGAGAGCTAAATGCTATACATCTGTTAGGAATATATAGCCTCTCATCAAGAATAAACCTGCAAGTAGATCAAAAAGTATGCAAGTACCCTAGATCATAAATCACATTAGAAATCTACCGAAGATCTCTCTTTTAAAGATACATTGTATTCACAATTATAACCGTATGTCATAATTGGTGCACCGGTGAATACAAACTAATGTGATTTCGGTCAATGATCTTCCTCTTCTCACGATCCCCTTAACTCAACTTAACTTGCTTTTCTAGACATGTCCTGCCAGACCGAATCAGTGTCCATGGTCCTTTAGCAACACACTAAGATAGCAAACGTCAAGTTAATTCTCAAGTACCTGATCGGAGTCCTGAGGGTACACAATAGAGCCACCACAATGGCCCGGGGTCTCACACAACAATAAGCGGAGATTGAACTTATGTAAACCCGTTTGGTCGGCAATTTGCACACATGGTATGAAACATGTGCTACAGCATTTTCTCCTTTCCCGTGGAGCGTATGTCTTTCCCATATAGAATGTTGTACAGATGATATTTAGACATCATATTTGTCCAAATTTGAGTTCCTCGATCTACACATCAACTTGAACTCACATATGGCCCACTAAGTAGACTTGGTAAACGTATTCCACCATTAAAATGACCTTCTGTCATTATATAGTCGACATTTATGATTTTAAGCTACAAGCTCTCAAATTATCCGTCTGATAATTTTGCTTAAAATCTGTCTCATCTCCACTTATCACTAAGATAAGGAGGCGATTATCCGTGTGAGAGGGCTAACCTCGTGTCTACTCGACATACTCTTAAACAAATAAATGAAGAATGTACATAACATTATCCATATGTATGTATGCAAATCAACTTATTTGATAGCAAGAACATTAAACACAGGTTGTGAGTCTTGGGAAAAAGATAAGCATATAGTGAAGTACTTAAGCCTACACAATTTTAATATCCAATGTGTTCTACAAACACATCCCAAGGTAAAGGCTTAAACAGTGCATCTGATCACTTGTCTCTTATAGACAAATACTTCACTTCACAACCTCGCATACAACAATGCCTTTTGCATAGTTGTATCTGATGTCTACTTATTTGGCGAAACTAACCATTCTTGGCAATGAAAATTGCAGCCTCACTGTCATAGTTGACTAACACTAGATCAGTGTACTATGCATTATCCATCACATAATCCAAGAACTTATTCAACCAAGTAACTTTTACACTGCCGAAACGAGAGCCACACATTTGGCCTCAATCGCAGTCACGAATATACATGGTCATTTCTTACTACTTTATGATATGGCGCCACCATTTAGTAAGAATATATATATCCAGATGTAGACTTTTCTACCATCTAGATCTTTTCCATGACCAAGTCTTGTGCATTCAACCAAGAAGGACCTTTTCCTACTTGGTGACAAAGATGTAATTAGCAGACTTCTTTAGACATCCTATGATCCTTTTTAACTGTTTGTAATGTGCTATGCCTAGGTCGGATTGACATCTATCTGTTAAGCCATTTGCTTAACCAATATCTAGTCTATCATACACCACAGTGTACAACAAACTTCCGACTACGCTCCGTTATGGAACTTGGCTTATTCATACTCTCATCAGGAGTCTTAAGACATACGATTTCTCAAAGTATGGCATTTATTGATAGGAGTTTAGATAGGATTACTTTATTCCAAAGCTTTATTAGTGTAATTCTCTTACGAGAAATACAATAATTTCTTGAAACAATATCTTGAAATCTTAATTTCAAGTTTATATGCAATCTTTATCCATATCATCTATCTTGATTGAGATGAAAACTAGGTCCGTTACCTTGTTGATTAACTCCATGTCTTTTCTAGCTATAAGTATGTCATATACATACTATATGTAAATTGCAAACTTACTTGGTACATGCCTTGAGGATCAGAAACCTTATGATTGTGGTCCTCTTTAATGAAACACAATCTGTTTCATTCAATCTCCTTTGGGAAAGGCATTATTACATCCGTTTGACGTAATCCAAGGTTTAAGTTTGACATAATAGCTAGAAGCATCCATACATAGGTAAAACTCACAGAAATTGAGATTGATTCTTGTAATATATCTCTTTCTGTAGTATACTTTTTACTTATTAGTTGAGTCTTAAATTTCTCAACTATGCCATCAACCTTAAGCTTACTTTTGAGAACATATTTGTTCCTAATGGCATTGTGTCCTTCAATGAGATCAACTAGTCCTTAAACTTTATTGACTCTCATTGACTCCATCTCTTCCTCAAGTGCCTTTGTCTATTTTTCTATAGAAGGATTTTGAGGCAGCCTCTTCTAGGCTCATCATGTAGGAATATCATAAAAGACCCACTCTCTTTGATGTCAAATCATCAACAACAATCTTTTATGAGAATCACACTAAATTATGATTCAGGTATGTTGTTCCCATTTGGATCAACATGGCTTCCACTCGGATTAAAATGTTAATCCCGTTCCCACTAAGAACAAGATCTATCTCTATTGCTCCCACTTGGAACAACAAGATTACTTTTATTCGGACTTGATGACGAGGAAGTTTATTGATGAGAAACTAATTCATCATCTGTTAAAATCCTCCCACTCGAATGAAGTAATCCTTGCACATCTTAATCCTCTTCCTCAAATAAAGATAGGCCTTAACCTACCTCAACCTTCTTAAGAAACTCATTCACTAAGAATGTGACATCTGTTGGTTTAAACTCAGTTACGCTCCCACTGTTTTGCTGGCTTATAAACATATAACCGTTAAGGTTAGTGAGCATCTCATAAGATACTTGTCTTCCTCTGAAGGCACATTTTGCCAGAGAGAAGTAATGTGTATAAGCAGCACAACTTCCAAGGTTACTAAAACACTTGGTGGGTTGCATTCTAGTCTACAACACATGCAGAGTAGTTGTAACTGACTATATAGGCATATTGTTAAGTATATAGGCAACAACCAATTAAATATTACCCATGTGGTAATAAGGTTTGTGCCCTCGTTTACTTAACCGTTGCAAAAGAATTCCATCATGTCACTCTATAACACATTTTGTCATAGATTGTTAGGAATAGTCAACCAATGCACTATACCCTTTCATCACATGCCCAACTGATTGGATCGACAAAACGATCACAATTAATGTGAAGATCTTATATCTTCATATCTAATTAATTTTCTATTAAGCTCATATAGCTTTAGAAATAACTTAATGTCTCAAAAAAAAGAAAATTAAATAAATATAATTGGGCATAATGAATAAAATGATGAATTACATGCTTATGCCTAGTCCAAACATGAATGGACCCGCAGATGTCCAGGTGGACAAATAACAATAAAGAGTTGGCTTTAATCACTTTACCGGATGGTCAATAATCAGCTAGATAACACTCACAAGCAGACAATTCTACTTGTATAATGATAGGAAGCAAACATTATTTGCTAACCTTGGCATTCTTTGTTGGTCCGTATGACCAAATCTAGCATTATTCGGTAATAAGACTAAAACCATATAAAATTGAACCAGAATCAATTTTATAATTTGTCATAAAAGCATGTATAATTACTAAAACCAAGACATGTCAGAAAAGACATCTATCATTTAAGATCACATCTCATATGTTACACAAGACGAACTTGTATGATATGAGTATTTAAACAACACCTTATTGTTGCCACTTATATGTCAAAACGTTTAATCTCCATGTGAGACTTAACGTTGATCAGGTATCACATCTCCATATAATATAATGTGTGGCTACTGAGTCTATAATTCACTAAGAATTATATTCAGTTACACACAAAATAAAACTGCCACAAACACAAAGTTTGCTAACTCATACAAAGTAAAGTACCAATTCGTACTATCCAATTTCTTCATTGGAGAATGACCCATTTGGTCATCATTGAAACACTTTTGTTACAATAATACTTTGCATTGTATGGTTTTTCGTACTGATCTGTCTTCAACTTTCATGACTACATTGATGATCACAAGAACACTTTTGCTCTACCAGCACATATTGGAATACTAAATTCCAAATTTCATAATAATCGCCATTAAGCATCAACCTTTTGTTGAGCTATGCGACA
Organism: Turnera subulata; assembly: GCA_028386065.3. NCBI lineage: Eukaryota > Viridiplantae > Streptophyta > Magnoliopsida > Malpighiales > Passifloraceae > Turnera > Turnera subulata. The sequence continues at coordinate 33,089 of JAKUCV010007597.1, forward strand.
ATAACTTATGAAGCAGTAATTATATTTAACAAATAAAATACACAAGGATCACATATAAGGTATAATGTTCAACATACATACATGTATAATGCTAAGCTTCAATTGACTAAGTTAATAATCACATGCATAACTCGAAGTCGAAAGTTCACTATGTTCCCAGTCATCGTCCTAAAGTTGAATGCATAATGAAAATTAATTTAACCAATAACACAGCTAAGCATTAATCATGCTCCAGACAACATATTTGTCAAGCACAATTTTATAATCCCATGTGGATTATAAGTTGAACAACCCAACAATGTTAAACTAATTAACATGAGATGCTAAACTAATTAGCAACTAATCATAATGTTGAACCAATTAACATTAAAGCAGGTAATCGTGTATTACTCATGCTTGAACAGTTGGGTAAATATTTCTCGTGCCAAATTCACAAAGAAAATGGTCTAGAAATATTTGGATTGTATTTTATTGGTGAAGAAACATAAATACAAAATTTATGTATCTTTAACTGGATCTTTCAAGAAAAATATGGGAACCCTTCATAATTTTATTCTAAGCCGTATGCCATAAAATAAAATTTAATTAGACCATATGTCTTACATGGACAAATTTTAGTAACGTCATGAGTTATAAAAATAAAATTTATTTAGACCGTGTGTCTAAAAATTTTATCTTTATATTGAGCATCTCTTCTAATAAAATAATAATAATATTAGACTCGTGTCTCGACTATTTTATTTTTTTAGGCTATAAGCCCATAAAATAAAACTTACTTAGACCGTATGTCTAAGATAGACAATTAAATTTTATTCAAGTCATAAACCTAAAATAAAATTAATTTTTAGAACATATGTCTAAAAGGAGTCTATAATTATTATATTTTCTTTGACCATATGTCCATAGAAGAAATTTGATTTAGACTATATGTCTAAAAGGACCATCTCTTCCCAAAAAAAATATTAAACTTTAGTCATTTTTATTAGGTTTCAAACCCAATAAAAATAATAATTTAGACCATATGTCTAAAATAAGTCTATATTATTTTATTCAACCATATGTTGATAGAAAGAAAATAATTTTAGACCGTCTGTCTAAAATAAGTCAATTTTATTTTTATGGGCCACATAAAAGAGAAATTAATCTAGACCATATGTCTAAATTAATTTTAATTAAACCATACGTTTAATATAGGCCATATAAAATAAAATTAGTAAGACCTTATGTCTTAAATAAATGGTCCACAACAGGCCTTGTGCCCAATAAATTTGTCCGACCCAATTTAGTAGGCCACTAAAGCCCATTGAATTCACCATAGAGTGGTCCAAGTACATGCACAAGCCCATATGGCTCAGTGGCCCAAGTTCGGCCCGGCAGGTTTCCTCTTTTTATTTTATTTTATTATTTTTTTATGGCTCACAGCCACACGATCGGATGAATCGCAGCCGTTCGTTTTGTGAAGAATGCCCTAGGCATCATCTTCTCCAACAATATGCAGCCGCCGCTCCAGGCACTAACTGAGCAGCAGCCAGCCACAGCCGTCCCCACAACGACGATCGGGACTGCCGCTGCAGCCCTGAAAGGATGAAGCGAATCGGATCCCGGAGAGAACCACGGCCCGCCGCCGCGTCCATGAAACGCAAGCGGGTGGAGGAGCTTCTGGTGCCGCGACGAAACAGAGGTGGCGACGTCGAATTCTGCCGGTCACTCCCTCGCCGCCCTCGCCAGCAATCGTATGTCGCCGGATCGACGAGGACGTGTGCATGCCGAGGCAGCGCTACGACAATGAACGCGGCCAATCCGCCCCTGCCTCGCTCCTCGAGCTGCTCGATCGCCACCACCGAGGAGATGCGTTCGACCACTCGTCCGTCGATCCGCCAGCGCCTCCGTTTGCCACCATCTGCAGCTCAGGCAACGCGCCGCCGTGGAGCACCCACTGTGAATAGCTCAGTGGTGTGTGCATGCCTCCCTTGTCCGGCCCGCTGCCATGTGCAGCGTGACTAGATAGGTATTGGGTTTCAGTTCCATGTTTTCCAGAAAAAAAAAAAAACTCATGCACAGATCCAGTATTCACCATAGTTCACCAATCAATGCAACCATATGTTTTCCATTGATTAATAACAAATATTAATCGGTAATTGAAAAGGGTATACAATCATGCACCTCATTAATCAATAATAAAAAAATTGGGATTGAACAGTGAAACGAACAAATTCGATTAATGAAACACATCAATTCCCAATTAATTAATTAATCGACATGAAGGATACCAACTGCAGCTTGATTGCAAATTAACGGTAAAAAAAATTATTCCAGATTTACACAAAATTATAGAGTAAACCAGAAAACAAGCCTAGGGCTCCGCTACCAATGAAGGAATTCATGTACATATACATAACATAGAAAAGAAGACTTATCTGTAAGAGTGAAGCGGAAGCGTTGTCAGGATTAGGAGCCACGGCTTGAATTACTGGTCGGTGGAGACCGTCAGAGTGTCGCATCGGCCTCCTAGTTTCCACGGTCTAAACCCTAGAATGCAGTAAGCAGGTTATCTGTGTTTACCCAACAGAAGTACAATGTGTACAATGAGTAGTGTCTCAGCCTCCCCTTGTGGTGGCTTATATACTGTACTAGTTGGGCCCAGTTGGGCTTAAGTTAGCACCCCTTATGGGTGGACTCACTATTTTCCAACAGATTGTAAATCTTGAATTCCTAAGGCAAAAAGTTGAGATTTTAAAGGAAAAAATCTGAAGTACCTGCCACGCTAAGGCTGCACACATCAATGCAGACAACTAGAACTAAATAACCAAAAATGTTAAGAGGTACCTTGCAATCTTTTTAGATTAATGTTGATGCCAGTGATATCATCCCTTATTAAAAAATTGAGTGATCATATTATTATCGTTTTTGTGGTTACTACTGCTCGTGCAAAACGGATGCAAGTGCACAACGTTATTGTAGTGAATAAGGTCGAATCACAGGGACTGCGAAATAACACTGTCCTTAGAGCTTTTGATCGATTAGGCTATAAAACAACAAGTAAATAAAATAGTCGAATAGGTGAGAGTAATAAACTGAATAAAATAAAGTAAATAAGCTAAAAGGAGAGTAACAGCGTGCACTGGTGAAGTGATTCAGTAATAAAAGAACCTAGGTTGTCCGGGATTCACTACAGCATGTGCTGTCTAAGTAATAAAACTATGGTTTGTCTAATTTATTCGTCTACCTTGTCGGGCTCCCTAGCCTATGTTAATCTATATCTTGCATCCGCTCGCTCTATAGAATCTACCCTAGTCGAGACTACCTTGCATCCGCTCGCTCTATAGAATCTACCCTAGTCGAGACTACCTTGCATCCGCTCGCTTTAGTCTAGATCTAGGGTGCTGTGCTAGGTGCTTGATCCTCAACTAACCTAAAAGCAGAGATCCTCTTACTAGTAGGGTAGAGGTTGAGTATGGAACGTTCAGATTTCTTAGTTTCTCCGCTAGGTGCTTCACTAAGTCGTCTAAGGTGCACAAGAGGGTGATCAGGCCGCATGCGCTGTTAAGCTCTCTATACACAAATCAAGGTAAAAATGAACAATAGAAACCAAAACACGAATTATTACTCAAACATAAGACTGTAGCTACATCCCATAAACCTAGATAAGAGAAATTAGTTCATGAAGAAACTAAAAACAACGATAGATAGCAACAACGACATGCTATTGAATAAAAATCTAAAGGTCTTCACTTTGCTTCAGTCGAATTCTCCTCTCTCTCCTGCTCTGAAAGATGAATTTTTGTTGCAGAGAAAAGAGTGTGTCGATGGGCCAAAAAGGCTCTCCTCTTAGGGTTTTATTCTTTTCTATTTATAGAGAACAAAGTCTTTGATAAAACCCTAAGTCTTGGAAAATAAGTTTTCTTCTCAAAACCTAGCAGCAAAAGGTCTTCTTTCCTTCCTAGGAGTGTCCATGAAATCTTCAATAAAATCTCATTGAATTTAGGCGCAAGCTCCAAATTAATTATAAAAATCGGGACTTTGACGCAGCGCCGCTGTCAGGATGAATCTGGGCGCTGTCGCTGGTACAGATTGAACTGGAACTGGGCAGTCAGCAACGCCTCGCTGTTTTCGGACCTAAATCGTCAAAATCCACTCCAAAAAGGACCTAATTGCACCTGAAAAGCAAACAAGAGCTAGGAAAGTAGAATTTGGTGTAAAAGCAAGTGATTTCCTATCTAAATACATAATTGGATGCTAAATGCAAGGCCAAAAGACTACAATGCATGCTTTAAAAATGTGTAATTTCATACTCATTAGCTACCCATTTGAGGATAAAACAGAATTAATTATTAAGCCTGTACCAAAGGAAAAAAAAAAAATAGCAAAGATTTTCTTGATAGACTAGCTTGGTTTATTTTATGTATTCAGCAATATCAGCAATTAAGAATAATGGTCCTTTATCTCGCGAGGAGTAAAAATCAGCTTCATAATTTTATATTTTTCAACCTATCATTGATCCCCCAAGAAAAAAATTCTCAAACTCGGTTGATCCGTGGAACATGAATACAAAAATCTATTAGCCTCATCTTGTCCATTTGTTTATGGCTATTTCGTCTCTAAAGATGCTTTAAAGGGAACACGTGGCAGATCTGGAAAGCTATGGAATCTAGTGGCCAAGAAGTCGGGGACTGGCAGCAAAATAACGAGTTGTTCAAGTTAAATTAATAATTGATTGATGTAAGTATTCCAATAAGTTGTTATACATCCCCAAGTCCAACACAAGCAAGAAGAAGGGTTGGCCTGCAAGCGAAAAGGAAAAGGACAAGGATATTTCGAAGGCATATATTTATACTATAAGTTTAGCTTGGACTTGGAGGGATAAAGCTATGATTTAAGGCCTAAGCATGATCAGAGCAAGCTCTCCCCATTTGCATTGCCATATGGCAGGCAGTGTTAGCTTTAAATGAGCTTACTGATAAAAGGACAATTTGTTAATGTAGTAGATAAAGCATATTGTTCTGCTTTCTTATCGTTGACATTCGGTCTTGGGGCTTAGTCAAGTTGAAGTGACAATGCATGCTCAATTGTGAGTCACTGGACTTGAGGTTTTAAAAATGGGCCTCAGGATGACCATAATTATAATGCAATTGGAGGCCCATCCGTAGAAAGCCCAAAAGATTAAAATTGAAAAAGAAGAACAAAATTGGAGATGCGGGGTATCGATCCCCGTACCTCTCGCATGCTAAGCGAGCGCTCTACCATCTGAGCTACATCCCCTCCCTTTGTCCTTTTTTTATTTTATATTCATAATACTTATATTATATGAATGAGGTTCTGCATTATCGAACCATATAAATTATTTTCTTAATATGTTTTGGGCCAATAATCTTTCTTCCTTTTGCACATTGAAAAGTTCTAATTTTCTAAGGATGGGAAGATTGATGCATTATCTACCCCCATTGTTTTCCAAAATGTTCAAGGATACTGGATATATTGATCACAATGTCTCCTTTTGTTATTTCGACTTTAAGAAATAACATACTGTGTGGCGGTTGGTCAGGTGGGCTAAAAGGAGCTACGATCCCTGACCGAGGTACTTTTGTAAATTTTTAATTGTATAATTAAATATATTTTAATGAATCAACTTTGGTATTATGTCTGCGTAGCTTTTGTCCTTCAACGATTAAAAATAAATGGGTTGTCAATTGTCGGTCCATAAAAGAAAAGTTAAAAAGCCTATTCCAATAAAAAGAGAGAGAAAAACAAAAAGACGGTGGAGTAGAGAGCCCTAAAAATATATAATATTTGTGTTTCTATTACAAGACAAAATGAATTACACATCTTTCGTGTTGAATTACAAGTTACCAACAAAGGCTCGTGTCTCCATTTCTCCAATTCCTTCTGAAAGGATATTCACTTTGACTCTTTATACCAAGAAAAAACAAATAAGAATTTTTACAGTTTATTGTTATGATATTTATGTTTTTTTCTTTTTAATAATTAGACAGTAAAATCTAATTAGAGATTGTAATTAAAATACTGTGTCTAAGTGTCCATAGATTGGCATCTACTGTTGATATGATATTTATGTTTTTTAAAAAATTATTATATTATTCATTTATTTGTTTGAGTCAAATTAAATTAATAGATTAATTATTTAATTTCAGGTTTTATATTTTACATATGGACAAATATTCATTCTTAAAAAAAAAATCAACAACAAGAGGAAATGTACAATCTCCAATGCCAATGCCAAATTTTCAACGTACATAAGTGATGTAGGGTAGAGAATAGAATAGAGAAAAGAAAATTCAAAATAACACGAATTCTAGCGGAATACGCAATCAAAATTGTTTAGGAACAATAGATTGATAATTAGGGTTTAAAACCACTAGAGACGTATAGTCAAAATAAGATAATAATAAGCTAGTGAAAACTAAAGCTAACTTAACCTATTTATACTAGAAAAAACCTAAATATAAAAGGAATACTACGCGTGAACAGTAACCGACTGCTATAGTAACATGTGAATAGTGACTGTGAATAGTAACCGACCCAACTTAAGAATAAAATAAAATATTAAAATACTAATAATTTTGCTCCTGCATCAATCCCGTCAGGTTGAAAACAACTTGTCTGCAAGTTGATCTTGCCCCGATCATGTGGATGTCCAATCAAACCTTGCCAACCTTTCATGCCTTTTAACTTCAAACACAAATTGTCTTTCAGCTTGCTGTTAAAATCTACTAAGCATCGAACACACACTCCACAAGATCCAAACTCCTTAGAAGCTGAAGAAAACATTTGAAGTAGACCGGAATCCACATTCCTCAAGCTTCCTCTAATGATTTTCTTAACTTTTGTTTTCATTCTAGCACTTTTCCGTTTAGATTCATTCTCCACAAAGTTCAACCATATAGAATTAATTACATCTGTATCGTCCTGCACATGGGAGACCCGATACATGGCAGAATAGTTATCCATTTTTGGCCAAACTTCTTCCACACACTTTTCAAAAGTTAGCTGCACAAAATTGTTACTATAATCTGTCTTTGAAAGAGTTTGAGCAGTATATCCAAAAGAGTCATCAAAATCTGTTACTGTTGCTGCAGTGTTCTCTTTATTTCCATCGCCCCTGCTCATCTCAATTTCTTCTGCTTTTTTTCTCTGTGACGTTCACTTCGCACTCTTCTTGTCTGCTCATTGTAATTTCTTCAATATGAAAGACATCATTATCATCAGTATAAGTATCATAGATTGGTGGAGAATTCCAATCTTCTTCCTCACATTTGTTTGTCACCAACAACAACCTGCTCTCCTCCTCTTGATATCCATATTCTTCGTTATTGAAACGCCCGTATCCCAAATTGTCCAATTTAATTAATTAAAATATGTGAAAAGACCAAATTGCCCTTTCTACCTGGGATACGAAACAAACAACATAATCAACATACAATTATACAATAAATTATACAAGAAAGCGAGTATGCAGCAGAAGACAAAATGTATAATAACATGTATGCAGTGAACTCTATGGATCCGACCCGAGGAGGAAAGCACCGCCACCTACTGATATGCACCACTGCTCAATGAGTAGTTAACCTGAAAAAGACTGTGAGGGGGTGAGACCAACCACTGTCTCACCGCAAACAAATAAACCAGAGTATACAACACAAAACAACCACAAATACACCGGCATCAGATAGTAGCAACCACAGTGCACAAAACACATAGTCAACTGTTATGCTTAGGAGTTTATACTGAAGATTGTTTCATTATGTTTGTATTTTATTAGGGCCCTCTACTGTGTGCGTCGAGCTCGGTCCCGTCTCATGAGACAACCAGGACATAAGCCCAATATAACCAGGACAAGGCCCAATACAATCACTGAGAGAGAGACAGACAGAGAGAAAGAGGGAGGTAGAAAGGGGGAGATAGAAAGAGGGAGGTAGAACCGGTCATTACAGACCCATATGCTAAACCGCATATACCATGCTAACCCGCATGCAATCCCGAGGGGTATCACTACCCGCTCGAACCAACCGGTCAACAGCCCCACAGTAGAATTATTATTATTATTGTAGTTCGTTAATTTCAATTATGCTTATAGATTTGTGCCACACGTTATGATCAAACAGGATTGTGTGGATTTCATATCTTATTCTTAAGTCCGGGCCTCCAGCCCTCTAATCACCATACAAACCGCAAAGTCATATCTCATGTTATATCTCGTAACCAACAAACTCATGCTCAACTGGCATATCATATCAAACAGGCACGTAATACACATAATCAGACATACTGCATCAAGGTATCATCATTAAGATATAAACGCAAACAAGAACATCAACACAGCGGGCATATATGCATATAGCATTCAATAGCAACCAAGTACTACCACTTCTTGTTCCAAGTTTATTAACCGAGCATTGTAGGCAGTAATGCATACAAAGGTTTATAAGTCCTCACCTGGATCGTTAGAATCATCTTGAAAGATAAATCCATCTCCTACCTCGACATTATCGGGTTCCTATAATTATAACCCAAGCACAATTACATATATAAATATGCAAGATGAAGAGATGCATGCATGGCATGCACTAGCTAATTAAGTTCCTTGACAATGACCATTAACCTCACGTATTATAAGGGATTAAGACCCAACCCAAAATATTCAATTTTGTAAACAACGATGTTGAAAACGGGAAAATCCCTTTAAAAACCAAAAGCTTAGAAACCAAGGTTTCATGGCGCCAAACCTCATGAAAAAACTATTAGACCGGTAAAATATGAATTATTAATCTTTCATTGAAACAAGTGAAAAGCCACTAAAATCCTACCCGAGTCTGTGTTAGAAACAGTGCACTGTTGCTCCCAATTCAGATTTGGATATTAAAGTCCAATACGTGAATAATATTAGCTCTTGAATAAACATTTAATAAAACGTGGTTTGGATACGCTAGTTCCTAGAAATCATCAAGATGCTAACATAGCAATGTGGAAGAAAGTAATGGTTTCATAGCAAAGAGTTAAACGAAACTATCAAGGCCCACGTGAAACCCACAACTTGTCTTGATACCCTTCTACCCTACTTCAACAAAGGAGAAGTAATTATCACTGTTGCGACTCCAAATTCTTTTAATATCCAAGAAACAACTACTTTAAGTAAACGATTGTGAGCAGAAAATCATCAATGTGTGACATACCACGAAAGAAGACAACTGCAGGAACCGAACAAGCAAAAACCCAGTATAATTTATAACTAAAACAATGCAACCCAAATCACACAAAAGAAGATGTTTTCGGTCATTACCCGTTAGGATGGTTCTGCCCGAGCTCAAAACCAAAGAACCCGAATCCTCCACTGAAAACACTCAAAACTGTCCAAGCCGAGTCCTACAGCCCTCTGCTCAAAATAGGCAGCATGCCGACCCTCCTGGTTCCGACAACAAGACCCCGAACCAACAACCAACACAAAATGATGCATTTAAAACACGGAAACCATAATAAAGCGAGAAGAGGATTGAAGGAAGAAGAAAGAAGAAGGGAAGGGCGACCAGTGACTTACCCGTCACATGGCGGCGCCGCCTCGCACAAGCCCGAACCTCCCCTTTCAATTTAGCAGCGGTGGACGGTGTAGGAAAAGTGTTGACAGCGAGACCTCGACGCAGCCACGCCCAAGACGAACTCAACCCGAGTCTCCCCTCGATTCCTCCTTCCATCGCTGCTGGTGCGTGATGGCGGCAAAGCTCAGAGCGGCGACTTGGAGAACATCAGCGGCGGCGGCGACTCGATTTGAGAGAGAAGAGAGATGATTTGATGGTGGCGGGTTGAGTGAGAAGGACAAGGGAGATAGAAGAGAGAGATTGTGGGGAAAAGAGAAAATCGTGAGAAGAAAAGAGAAATATCCGAAGAGAAATGGATAGGGCGGCCAAAGAGAAAAAAGGGGGAGAGAGAAGGAAAAGGAGAAAGAGGTTAGGGTTTGACCAGCCAAGGCCAAAACGACGTCGTTTTGGTCTCTGGCTTGGTCAATCCACCCTTTTTAGTCAAAACGCAGCCCAAATTGTGTTTAATGCCTTGGACCTCTTAAAACGACGTAGTATCGGCAAAACTACATCAAGCTATTTGTTTCTCCTTGAAACACAAATTAATTCCAAAACCTTAATCCGGTATAGGATTATTCCACATAAAAGATATATTTCCAAGGAAATAAATTAATAACAACAATTTTCTTGACCAAAAACACCCGGAATTTCTCGAGTGTAAAATTGGAAATAAAATTTCAAAAATTCGTAGAAATTAAATACCGAAAATTCGGGGCGTTACAGTTCTACCCCACTTAACAAAATTTCGTCCTCGAAATTTATAGATAAGTCAAGCAACCAGTGCTTAACTGACACAACAGGTGTCACCCGGTATCAAAATACCGTCGGCCAAAACTACCAAGTAGAACCATCATGACCATCAATCACAGTTCCAAGCAAGCACTCCAATATACCAAGTCAATCATCGACTTTAGTCAAACATGATCTGTAGAGCATATGATCAATCATTAACCCAAGAGTCTTACCTAACCGTGACCAACATTAATAATATCAGAATCTGAAATCCGTTTCATTATCATCATTGATACTTCCCTCAAGCAAATATACCCAAAAAACTTTTGCTCCGTTAAGCATACCTTCAGGTATTAAAACTCAAAAATTGTTACTAAATAACAAGATCATCATTCGTATTTCGAAAACCTCAGGACCAAAAATCCATAATCCATATCATGCTTCAAACCTCAAAGCATTTCCTTTATCACACACCAATTCAGCCAAAAAATTTACAATTCTCGGAACATACCCTAGGCACTAGAACCCGATCATTACCGTAGTATCATATTTATGATTCTATACCTTAGATTCCTCAAGACCCAAACATCCTTTCATAGCTCATATTCATGAATATTCCTCAAGTTATAATTACCACGATCATCGAAATGCTTTTGATACAGAACCCGAACATTACAAGTTCATTCCAACACTTACCCTATCATACTCTAGATATTTATCTCACATCGCCCAAGACAAGCTCACAAATCTAGCCTTATGACCCAAACATTATCAATATCCACATTTAACTCGTGAACCTAAACCTCAACAAAGATTCATGATCAAAACCTTTTATCACAAGCACCATCAATACCTCGAATCTCAACCAAGTTAAGAACCTCAGGTATCATTGAAAGACATCTCCCCCAAATATGCCATTGGGTCAACCTCAAATTAATTCAAAAAGATATCATCTCGAACTCCAAACAAAATTAAATCAATATTATAATTTCACAAATAAATTAAAATCATCGAGCTCAACAAATCAGACCACACATAACATGATCACCAAGTTTACAGGAATTATTTCCATAAGTGTCATATCAAATCATCCCTTAATAGATGTACATCCAAAAGAAAATTGATGGTTCTTACTTGTATAGGCCAGTTCCACACAAACACGAAACACAAGCAAAGAGTCAAGAGTCCACACCGACCCTGACAAAGCAATGGATATTCCACAAAATAAGCCTTGCTACAGCCTAAGCCGTAAACGTAAGCATACCATTTCAACGACAATTCCGGGTCGCTCTGACCCTCAGCAGGTGCGTGACTTCCACCGGATCCATAGTACGACTCACTACATGAATGCATATGACCATGCAACAACTAACTCAAAAAGGAGCAGACTATGCACACAAGAACACAAAACTTATTAACACATCCCAAAAGATCTACAGCCTGCTCCGCTACCAACTGAAATGCCCGTATCCCAAATTGTCCAATTTAATTAATTAAAATATGTAAAAACACCAAATTTCCCTTTCTACCCGAGATACGAAACAAACAACATAATCAACATACAATTATACAATAAATTATACAAGAAAGCTAGTATGCAGCGGAAGACAAAACGTATAATATCATGTATACAGTGAACTCTATGGATCCGACCCGAGGAGGAAAGCACCGCCACCTGCTGATATGCAACACTACTCAATGAGTAGTTAACCTGAAAAAGACTTGAGGGGGTAAGACCAACCACTGTCTCACCGCAAACAAATAAACCAGAGTATACAACACAAAACAACCACAAATACACCGGCATCAGATAGTAGCAACCACAGTGCACAAAACACAAAGTCAACTGTTATGCTTAGGAGTTTATACTGAAGATTGTTTTATTATGTTTGTATATTTTATTAGGGCCCTCTACTGTGTGCGTCGAGCTCGGTCCCGTCTCATGAGACAACCAGGACATAAGCCCAATATAACCAGGGCAAGGCCCAATACAATCACTGAGAGAGAGACAGACAGAGAGAAAGAGGGAGGTAGAAAGGGGGAGATAGAAAGAGGGAGGTAGAACCGGTCATTACAGACCCATATGCTAAACTGCATATACCATACTAACCCGCATGCAATCCCGAGGGGTATCACTACCCACTCGAACCAACCGATCAACAGCCCCACAGTAGAATTATTATTATTATTATTGTAGTTCGTTAATCTCAATTATGCTTATAGAGTTGTGCCATACATTATGATCAAACAGGATTGTGTGGATTTCATATCTTATTCTCAAGTCCGGGCCTCCAGCCCTCTAATCACCACACAAACCGCAAAGACATATCTCATAACCAACAAACTCATGCTCAACTGGCATATCATATCAAACAGGCACGTAATACACATAATCAGACATACTGCATCAAGGTATCATCATTAAGATATAAACGCAAACAAGAACATCAACACAGCAGGCATATATGCATATAGCATTCAATAGCAACTAAGTACTACCACTTCTTGTTCCAAGTTTATTAACCGAGCATTGTAGGCAGTAATGCATACAAAGGTTTATAAGTCCTCACCTGGATCGTTAGAATCATCTTGGAAGATAAATCCATCTCCTACCTCGACATTATCGGGTTCCTATAATTATAACCCAAGCACAATTACATATATAAATATGCAAGATGATGAGATGCATGCATGGCATGCACTAGCTAATTAAGTTTCTTGACAATGACCCTTAACCTCACGTGTTATAAGGGATTAAGACCCAACCCAAAATATTCAATTTTGTAAACAACGATGTTGAAAACGGGAAAATCCCTTTAAAAACCAAAAGCTTAGAAACCAAGGTTTCATGGCGCCAAACCTCATGGCAAAACTATTAGACCGGTAGAATATGAATTATTAATCTTTCATTGAAATAAGTGAAAAGCCACTAAAATCCTACCCGAGTCTGTGTTAGAAACAGTGCACTATTGCTCCCAATTCAGATTTGGACATTAAAGTCCAATACGTGAATAATATTAGCTCTTGAATATACATTTAATAAAACGTGGTTTGGATACGCTAGTTCCTAGAAATCATCAAGATGCTAACATAGCAATGTGGAAGAAAGTAATGGTTTCATAGCAAAGAGTTAAACGAAACTATCAAGATCCACGTGAAACCCACAACTTGTCTTGATACCCTTCTACCCTACTTCAACAAAGGAGAAGTAATTATCACTGTTGCGTCTCCAAAATTCTTTTAATATCCAAGAAACAACTACTTTAAGTAAACGATTGTGAGCAGAAAATCATCAATGTGTGACATACCACGAAAGAAGACAATTGCAAGAACCGTACAAGCAAAAACCCAGAATAATTTATAACTAAAACAACCCAACCCAAATCACACAAAAGAAGATGTTTTCAGTCATTACCCGTTAGGATGGTTCTGCCCGAGCTCAAAACCAAAGAACCCGAATCCTCTACTAAAAACACTCAAAACTGTCCAAGCCGAGTCCTACAGCCCTCTGCTCAAAATAGACAGCATGCCGACCCTCCTGGTTTTGACAACAAGACCCCGAACCAACAACCAACACACAACGATGCATTTAGAACACGGAAACAATAATAAAGCGAGAAGAGGATTGAAGGAAGAAGAAAGAAGAAGGGAAGGGCGACCAGTGACTTACCCGTCACTTGGCGGCGCTGCCTTGCACAAGCCCGAGCCTCCCCTTACAATTTAGCAGCGGTGGACGGTGTAGGAAAAGTGTCGACAGTGAGACCTCGACGCAGCCACGCCCAAGAGGAACTCGACCCGAGTCTCCCCTCGATTCCTCCTTCCATCGCTGCTGGTGCGTGATGGCGGCAAAGCTCAGAGCGGCGACTTGGAGAACATCAGCGGCGGCGGCGGCTCGATTTGAGAGAGAAGAGATATGATTTGATGGTGGCGGGTTGAGTGAGAAGGACAAGAGTGATAGAAGAGAGAGATTGTCGGGAAAGAGAAAATTATGGGGAAGAAAAGAGAAATACCCGAAGAGAAAAGGATGGGGCGGACAAAGAGAAAAGAGGGGGAGAGAGAAGGAAAAGGAGAAAGAGGTTTGGGTTTGACCAGCCGAGGCCAAAAAACGACGTCGTTTTGGTCTCTGGCTTGGTCAACCCACCCTTCTTAGTCAAAACGCAGCCCAAATTGTGTTTAATGCCTTGGACCTCTTAAAACGAGGTAGTATCGGCAAAACTACATCAAGCTATGTGTTTCTCCTTGAAACACAAATTAATTCCAAAACCTTAATCCGATATAGGATTATTCCACATAAAAGATATATTTCCAAGGAAAAAAATTAATAACAACAATTTTCTTGACCAAAAACACCCGAAATTTCTCGAGGGTAAAATTGGAAATAAAATTTCAAAAATTCCAAAAATTCATAGAAATTAAATACCAAAAATTCGGGGCGTTACAGTTATCATCCTCTTCATCCGGATATCCATCCTCTTCATCCTGCTCATCATTAACAGGTTCAAATGCCTCCTCTTCTTCATCTTCCAAGTTCGTTGAATTCACTCTACCTTGTGGACAACTATAAGAGAAGTGTCCCTTTTCTCCACAAATAAAACAATGAATGCGAGACTCATTACCATCCTTAGAAGCTGTAGGACCAGAACTGATTTGAGGCTTCAATTGTTTAGAATTGTGACCTTTGTCCCTTCTCTCGCTGTTGCTTGAATTCCTTGCACCAAAGCGATTATTCACCGCACCAGCTTGGCTGGATTTGCGAGTATTCAGGTCAAATTTATTACCACGAAAACCACCAACATCTTTCTACCCAATCCCAGCCATTCTTCCGAACAAAGGACGCCTTGCTCCATAGCGTTGCACTCATTTTTCAGCCATCAATACATATTGACGAGCATCTTCATGATTAAACAAACGTACAACTCCCATCTCATCCCTAACAGCTTGGTTTAAACCTGAAAGATAACGAGATGTCAATTGTTCTTTTGAGTCCCTAAGATCAACTCTAATTAATAAGTTGTTAAATTCAGCCGTATACTCCTCCATTGTCATGCTTTGTTGTCTTAACGAGTGAAATCTCTCATATAACTCCATAGCATAATCATATGGCAAAAATTGCTTGCGCAATTTTCTCTTCCTATGTTCCCAAGTGTCAATTTTAGGCTTTCTTTGACGTACACGTTGCTCCTCA
This sequence comes from Turnera subulata, assembly GCA_028386065.3. Taxonomy (NCBI): domain Eukaryota; kingdom Viridiplantae; phylum Streptophyta; class Magnoliopsida; order Malpighiales; family Passifloraceae; genus Turnera; species Turnera subulata. The sequence continues at coordinate 48,593 of JAKUCV010007597.1, forward strand.
ACTCTCTTCCACCATTGAAGTGCAGTGCCTTTCAATTTAAGCTTAACAAATAACACTTTTCTCTTTTCAACCAAAGGTTTCCACTCAAAATAATTCTCCAAACTTGCTTCCCAATCTAAATAGTCTTCCATATGCATCTTTCCAGAAAAATCTGAAACTTCTATCTTAATTCCACCACTATTCAGATCTAAAGCATGAACTGACCTCTCTTAAAGTCTGCCTCCTGATGCCTTGCCTGCAGCTCCAGCATTGTGAAAAGGGTTTTCTTCATCAGTGTCATCATCTTCCATTGATTCTGCCCCTTGACTATCTTTCGGTATATCTACAGGGTTGGTGTTGCCTTCCGGAATCTCCATTCGGGCTGCCACCGGTTCCTGTCGCCGTAGTGCACGCATATCTCGTGAAAATGTTGCAAACTGATGCTGAATCTCAACTAGGACATCTTGCTGATTTTGATTTCCTTGCCCACGACCTCTACCTCTGCCTACTATGGTGTTGTTTTCGCAAACCTAGTCGCGAACGTTTCGCTCCGCTACCAATTGATGTAGGGTAGAGAATAGGATAGAGAAAAGAGAATTCAAAATAACACGAATTCTAGCGAAATACGCAATCAGAATTTTTTAGGAACAATAGATTGATAATTAGGATTTAAAACCACTAGATACGTATAGTCAAAATAAGATAATAATAAGCTACTGAAAACTAAAGCTAACTTAACCTATTTATACTATAGAAAACCTAAATATAAAAGGAATACTACGCGTGAACAGTAACTAACCCAACATAAGAATAAAATAAAATATTAAAATACTAATAATTTTGCTCCTACATCAATAAGCTTTAGTTCCTTCTAACAACAATAAACAACAATAAGAAAGAAGCTCCTCCTCAACTTGTTCATAATGAATAATTTTCTACTCCTCTTGTTGGAAATTTGAAACTTGGGCGTCATTGGAAAGTTCAAATAGTTGAAAATTTTGATATTACTCGCTTACAATGTGATCCGAGATTACGTCCTCCATTCTGTGAGTATCCAATTAACCAACAAGATGAAATTTGTCGTGCATATATTAAAGCTGACCTATATTGTATTATGTATAAAGAACCTTAGTTGTCTGGGCCATAAAAACATCCTCGTCGTTTTTGTGCTTCTTGGTTTGATTTGTTTCCAACATGACTGAAATGTTCTCCAGAAAAGGATGTTGCTTTTTGTCTATCTTGTTATCTTTTCACTAAACCAAGTGGGAAGAAAGGTTCAGATACTTCTGTTAGAGGAAGATGTAGGAGTTGGGAAAAAGTGAAAGATGAAAAAAATTGTACTTTTTTAAAGCATTGGCAAGGATCCTAATTCACTTCATAAAATAGCGGAACAAGCAAACACTGATTTGATGAATAAGGCACTTGGAGGTCTTCTTAAAAAGCAAACTAGTGGATAAATTAAAATCAATCGATTAAAGTTCAAGTTTCAATTGATGTAATTCGTTGGCTTACATTTCAAGCTTTGTGTTTTTAAGGGACATGATGAAAGTTTTGGTTTCCTTAATCGTGGAAATTTTCTTGAATTGATCAAATTATTGACTTCTTATAATGAAAGTGTTTCTAAAGTTGTTCTAGACAAAACTCTTTTGGTACTCTTCTTCTACTTAACCAACAACTCAAAAAGAAATTCTTCAAGCATGTCCAACAAAGTGAGAGGAGAGAAATGTGAAGAAATAGGCGATGCAAAATTGTATTATTGTTGATGAAGCTCGAGATGAAATAAAAAAAGAGCAAATGGCTATTGTTTTAATATTTGTGGATAAAGAAAGTTATATACGTGAGATATTTTTTTAGTATTTTTCATGTTCAGGATACTAAGGGTCTGTTTGGAAACCTGTTTTCAAAACCAGTTTTTAGTTTTCATGGTTTTTAAAAAGTCAAAAATTTGTTTGGATGGACGCTTTTGAGAAAAGACTTTCTAGAAAAGACTTCTTTAAGAAGTGAAAACTCAAAACTAAAAAAAAATTGTTTTCGGTGCTTTTGTCAAAAGAGCGGTGGCATTTTTGTTATTTGTTAAGCTGCCATTAATGGCATTTTTATAAATAAAGAAAAAACATCAAAAATCTTTTTTTTTTCTTTCCTCTCTTCTTTGGTTTCTCCAATACCCCTTGCCACTCGCCGCCTCTCATCCTCTCACCGTCGACTAGCCCCTCATCGTGCTTTGCTAAAGCCGCACCGCCGGAAGGGGTCTCGACTGAAGGCAAACAATGCTCCCCGTCCTCCACCTGCAGTCACGTGCAGCCTCGTGCTCCTCCCATTGCAAGTCACCGTCCAACGCCACTGGAGAAGAGGAAGTTGGGCTCCTCCCAGATCCGCCTCCACTACAGCAACTCCCTCCTCTGGATCTGCCGATAGCCACCCGATGCCTCCAACTCCTATGGATCCTAGATCCTCAAGCCACCGGACGCCTCCAACTCCCTCCTCTACTTTGTTGTAGAGACCCAAAGACCCGACATCTCAGCTTTTTAATTTATTTTAATCAAATAAATCTTGTATTTTTAGTTCTGTAGAACGGTGCAAAAAGTGCAGGATACCAAACGGATTTTTACTTCTTAAAACACCTTCAAAACACTTTTCTATTCTTAATTTTCACAACAATTCTCAAAGAACCGAAGACTAAAATCACTCCCAACACACTCTAAAGCTTTAACCTTGAAGGATGCAATTTTTTTATCCTCTCTCAACATGATTTGTTTACTCATAATATTTGAGGACAAGGATATGATGGAGCCAGTAATATGAGAGGTGAATGGAATAGATTGCAAGCTTTAATGCCCACATGCTTATTACATACATTATTTAGCTCATCGACTTCAACTTGCTTTGGTTGCAGCATCTAGAGAAGTATCTTCTATTCATCAATTCTTCTCCAATTTGGCCTTTATTATCAATATTGTTACGGTGTCTCCAAAGTGCAATGATGAGTGAAAAGAAGCCTATTCTGTTTTAGTAGGAGAAAAAATTTCGACCAATAAACTTAAGTCAGGGAGATGACTCAATCAAATTAGTATATTAAAACGTACTGGAGATACTCGAAGGTGCTCACATCTAGAATCAGTTTCTAGTATGCTAAGTATATTCGGTGCTACTTATTCAGTTCTTACTAAATATGCTAGTGAAGGGGGCTCATATTCTCAACATGGTGATGCCGAATCAGCTTTAAATCAATTGGTGTCCTTTGAGTTTGTTTTCGTTTTACATTTGATGAAGGAACTCTGAAAATCTCTAACCTTCTTTGCCAAGCCTTGCAATGAAAGCCTCAAGATATTTTAAATGCAATGCATCTGGTTTCAAACACAAAAGCACTAACTAAAAGTTTCAGGGATTCAGGATGGAATTTTTTTTTTCAAAAGTCAAATCATTCTGTGAGGATCATGATATTTCTATTCCAGATTTCAATGCTCGTTATATTCCCAGGCGTGGTTGATCTCGAAATCAACAAGATGAGATAAGTATGCAGCACTGTTATCGTGTTGATGTGTTCACTGCGGCAATTGATTATCAATTGTTAGAATTGTATTGTAGATTTAATGGGCATGTAGTAGAGTTACTTACTCTTAATTGTGCTCCTGATCCTAGAGGAAACTTTGAAGGATCTAATGTTGATAAAATTTGTCTAGTTGCCGAAAAATTTTATTATGAAGATTTCACTGCCCAAGACTTTTTTTGCATTTAATAATGCAACTTCAACATTTCGAGCATGACGTTCTAAATCATCATGAGTCGGGAGGTTTATCATGTGTTTATGAATTATGTCAGTGGCTAGTCAAAACACGAAAAGCAGAGATATATCCACTAATCGGCCGATTAATTAGACTGGTGTTGACTCTTCTAGTATCAACAACCACTACAGAACAAGCATTTTCTGTGATGAAGATTACCAAGACAAGACTTCGAAATAAGAAAGAAAATTAATTTTTGAATGACTGCTTAATCATTTATATTGAGAAGGAAATAACCAAGAAGTTCACTACATATTCAATTATTGGTGAGTTTGATTCCATAAAGACACGTCCATCTCAAATTAATTAAAAGAAATAAATTATTCTTTTTGACATTATTTGATATAAATGTTTCTATTTTTTTTAATATTTTTTGATATCATTACTTGTAATTAAATGTATTTCATATTTTGCTCCTCAAAAATTTAGCCTAGCTCTGCCATAGAGCATACATATATCATTTGTTTGTTCGAATTAAAAAAACTAGGATAGTTAGGAGTTATGAATCTTAAAGCGATACTAAATGAAAGAATGTTCGACATCTGTGTTTAAGTTTTAAATAAACTAGCTCACTACCCGTGGATTCCACGGGCCTAGTTAGTATTAGTATAATAATATGTAGTTTAAAGTATTTTTTTGACACACATAGTATTTTTTAAAGCAATTAAATAGTTCATAATTTTTTCCCCGATTTAGTATACTTTTTTCCTTTGTTTCCACCTCTATTTTTTTACACAATTTTTCATTCTTTTTACTAATATGTTCCACATCTATTTCTTGTTGCATCTTTCAATAATTGTATTTTGGTCAACAAAATCAAACAAATGAATAGGGATATTTTTTATATCTCCTATACTACTTGTTCAATTTTGGTAGAACCATAAAACAAAATTTTAAATTGGTGCTTCACTGGTCGGTTTTGACTGGTTTCTTTAACCATCTTGAAATTAGAGATTTTATAGACCAAGCTTTCTTGCAATTTGGCACAAAAATGTTGTGCAAAACTTTTCTTTATTATAGCAAGCATCATTGAACCCTATTTCAAAATCACACAAAAAAATTTAAAAAAGTTAGGAAAAATTTTAAAAATAAAATAATGCCAAAAAAATAAAAACTGAAAAAATAATACCAAAGGAAAAATAAGTAAGCAAAAAAATAATATAATGCCAAAAAAATACAATGAGGTAAAAATAAAAACATAAAGTAAAATAAATCTGGAAAATTAAGAAAAACAAATACAATGCGAAAAAATAAAAACAAAAAATAATATAAAACTGGAAAATAAAGAAAAACAAATCAATGCGGAAACAAAAAGAATATATAAATCTGGTAATTTATTAAGACAAATACAATGTGTAAAAAATAAAAACAGAAAATAATATAAATCTGGAAAATTAAGAAAAACAAATACAATGCAAAAAAATAAAAACAGAAAAATAATATATAAAACTTGCAATTTATAAAAATAAATACAATGCTAATAAAAAATAGAAAATAATATCAATCTGAAAATTAAGAAAAACAAATACAAAGCCAAAAAAATAAAAATAGGAAAATCATATATAAATCTGGAGGAAAAAAATACAATGCGGGGAAAAAAAGAATATATGAATATGGTAATTTATTAAAACAAATACAATACTCATTAGTATAAAAAAAACAAATACAATGCGAAAAAAATAAAAACCGAAAGTAATATAAATCTGGAAAATTAAGAAAAACAAATACAATGCAAAAAAATAAAAATAGAAAAATAATATATAAAACTTGTAATTTATAAAAATATATACAATGCTAATAAAAAACAGAAAATAATATCAATCTGAAAATTAAGAAAAACAAATACAAAGCCAAAAAAATAAAAACAGGAAAATCATATATAAACCTGGAGGAAAAAAATGCAATGCAGGGGAAAAAAGAATAGATGAATCTGGTAATTTATTAAAACAAATACAATGCGAATAAATAAAAATAAAAAATAATATAAATCTTGAAAATTAAGAAAAATAAATACAATTAGGTAATATAAAAAAAGAAAAATAATATATACATCTGCTAATTTATAAAAATAAATACAATGAGAACAAATAAAAACAAAAAATAGTATTTAATTCTAAAAAATAAAGAAAAACAAAAACAATGCAAAAAACAAACAAATAATATAAATAACTGGAAAATAATATAAATAACTGGAAATCTAGAAAATAATGTATAAAACTGGAAATTTAAAATAAACAAATATAATATGAAAAAAATATAATATATAAATCTAGTAATTTATACAAACAAATACAATGCGATAAATATAAAAAAATAAAATATTATGTAACAGCCCGGGTAAATTTTTGATTTTTACCGGGACTGTAGAAATTGTTTTACCGCGATTTACTGTAGAATTAATCTCGGGTAATTAATTCGAGGTAAATCGGTAGTCGTTTTTCGAAACCGAGAGTTTTCCCGCGCTCGTGATTTTCCCGTGGATTTTTCGAACCTAAGTTGGTATTTTTCGGGTTTCGGAATTTCTCGGAAAATCACACCGGAAAATAACTAAGGAGGTATCGGTTATTTTCTGGTCCGGATCGGACTCGCCCGTAATACGAACGAATTGCATTATTGGTTCACATGTTGAATAGAAGAAAAAAAAAAACCAGCTTAAAGCCGGTGAAGGAAGTAGGAGAGGAGGGAAAAAGTGAAGAAAAAAAAGAGAAAGAAAGAAAGAAAAAAAAATGGAGAGAAAAGGAAAAAAAAAAAAAGAAAACCGGGAAGTGAGAAAATAGGAAAAAAAAAAGAAAAGAAAAGGAGGAGGAGGGGCAGGAACCGCCGCCACCACCACCATCGACCACCTCACCAGCAGGCCGTCGTCGCTTCCCTTCCTCCTCGCCGTTTCGCTCGCTCGCCGCCACAGACCGCCGCACGACGCTGCCGCTAGACGAACCCGACAGATCGAGTTCGTCAGTAGCCGGCCCCACTCAGTCTCCTTCCTGCAGCCGACGACCCGCACTGGAGACGACCGGGTCGCGCACCAGCAGCCGCCCTTGCCGCCTCTTCTCACGCCGCAGCCGCTCCAACAGTCGCGCTGCCGTCGCTCGCCCTCAACCCCGATCGTGTCGCCGCCCGTGTGCACCTCGTCGCGCCGCCGCCGTTGACCCATGCTAGGTGAGACAGCCCGTTTGCTGTTGGGTGGGTCGGGTTGACCCGCGTGCAGCGCTGGGCTGTGTTTTGGGTTAGTGGGCTTGGAGGATGGGCCTGACGTGCGGGCCTGCCTGGTCTGCTGAGTGAGTTTCTGCTGGGCTGGGCTAGGCTTGGGTTTGGCCCAGTCCGAAAATATAAAAAAAAATAATAAATATAAATCTGGAAAAAAAATATAATATGTATTGCAAAATATACTTTCAGGAAATAAAATAACTACTTAGACATGTTATTTTGGAAATTAAGGTAATTATGTTATAGTTACTTTAATAATAATAATATGGTAAGAATGAATTATAGTATTTTGAAAAAAAATATATATATACCTTAAAATTAATTTCTATAAATTTAATATGCATAATATTTCGTCTGAAAAATTATGATTTTGTTATCAGTATATAAATATGTATTTTGTAAATTAAAAGTAATTATGTTTTGTGTTTGAAAATTAAATTGTATATATATTTAGAAAAGATAAATACTATATTTTATTTTCTAGAAATTATAAATAGGTCATTATTTTTCTGGAAAAATATGATGATTATTATTATTGAGAATTATGCTTATTTTATGAAAATGTATTTTGAAAAAGAGTTTTAATTAAAATATAGTACCGAAATTATATTCGGATATACGTATGGATAAATATTTTCGGTAAATGAAAATAAAAGAGATATGAACCGGGATGGGTAATTTCGTAGTATTGGCATCATGACATACTCTTATGTGCATTTATGTGGATGTATGGTTTTGTTGTGTAGGTTCGGATACCGGACAGTTTCCCGAGGAGCCGGCGTCGGACCAGACATTATTTTCCGAAGTTAAGTAATCGGCCAAGGTGAGGATGGATAACCCTTGATATGTGCCCGTAATACTGTGTTTGCTTTGTTGATTGATTGAACTGCTGAGATGATTACTGTTGGTTGTTTGACTGCTATGATGTTGTCTTTGTTGTTGATCTTAGACTGTGATATTGGATTTGCGGTATTGTGTTGAAAATAATGATGAACTGGTCAATGTGGATAGTTGTGTGTTTTGCTGTTTGAATGAACTACTGAGAGGGTCATTGTCGGACATTTGGCTGTTATGGTTATTGATGTCGCTGTTGTTGGACTGTGCTATTGGTCGTGTGGATATTGTGATGAATTGTTGATTGTGAATAATTGGTGCTATATGTACTGTTGGTGGATATTTGGTAATATGGAATTGTATTGGGTATTTGGCAGCTATGGTTATTGTTGTTGTTGTTGCTATGATGTTGATTTGCTTGATTGAACCGTTGTATGGCCGTTATCGGTTTATTGGATACTGTGCTGTGATTGATGTCGAACTGCGAGTAAATGATGTTATGAAACTGTTAAAGGATTTGTCTGTTGTGTAACTTGAGCTGATAGGAATTGGATAATTGTTCGGCTGTTATGGATATTGTGGTTGTTGGCAGTAGACAGTGTTGTGTTGAATAATTGAAATAAACTATTGACTGTGGATAATTGAGAAATGGGAATTGGAAATTTGAAAGTGGAAATTGATATGAGATGATGATATGTGTGGAAAGTAGAGGTACGACCCGATGGTTTGAGAATTAATTTTGGGATGCTATGGTCGGTTACTTGGTTTGTTGGTTTGTTGCTGGTGGTTAGGGTATACCAAATACCCAGTGGCTCGGGTATGCCGAATATCCGCGGTGGCTTGGATATGTCGAATATCCGTTTGGCTTGTTGCCTGTGGTTAGGGTATACCAAATACCCAGTGGCTCGGATATGCCGAATATCCGTAGTG